>PVKH010009640.1:0-18693 GCA_004027955.1 Chaetophractus vellerosus
CACAGCTAAATAACCATATAACCATGGGATCACCATATCATGCCTGGACTACCTTCCTTTTGGTCTTCTGTTATGAACACATGAGAAATAAATTTTTATCTTATTTAAGCCACTATTATTATGCTATGGTTTGGTTGTTTCCTATTATATACAGCCAGGGCTAGTCCTACTCTATCCTACCCTACTTATGAAAGAATTTGCTTTTTTCTAAAATTGCAATTCTGAACCTAATATAAATTCTACTGCCAGCTATTAATAGTTAACTTTTTTCTTTCTCCTCTTCGCACCTAACTCCCATGTCCATTCTCAGGTTTGGTTATGGACCGTATCTTCTCTCCTTGACTTGCTATTGTTCATACTAGTATAATATGTAAAAATCTATGCCAGAGGCTAAATCTAAGCAGTTTAAATACTGCATTAAAACTAGGATGCATTGACTGACTCAGCTATCTATTGTTGCTAACAAATCACTCCAAAACTTAGCAGATAAATAAGAATGATTTATTATTTCTCACAATTCTGTGGGCCACCTGATCAGTCTAGCACTCTCTCTGCTGTGGGTGGAATTGGTGAGGTTGCTGAGGTGCCTGCATTCAGCTGGGAGCTCACCTCAGTCCAGAAAGTCCAAGATGGCTCTCATCTTCTGAGAGCCATCTCCAGGAGGCCTCTCATAACTCAGTGGTCTAGCCTGTGCTCCTTCATAGCATGGTAGCTAGCTTCCCAGAAGGGGCATTTCAAGAGGACAAGCCCTGGTGTTTAAGCACTTATTAAGCCTCTCCTTGCATCATGTTCGCTAATATCCCATTGTCAAAATAAGTCACATGGCCAAGCCTACCCAGTGTTACTGTAAGAAGGAAAAACATAAGAGTCTGGCTACCAAGAGCTGTAGAGCTGTGGCTCATTGGGGTGGGTGGGGCTTCAGTGAACTTACGGAATGAAAATTTTAGCACACTATCTGAACTGCATTCTTGCCCCCTCTCTTCCTGAGGCTCCTCAGCAGTCAATAAATAAAGAAGTGATTTAAATTACCTGAGGAGGAGCTGTCTTCTTAAATATAGGGTATATTTATATTTTTCACATTTTTGGCTTATTCCTTTTTCTATTTCATTTAAGGTTTTCTTTTTGTCACGAGCTGGTAAAATTTTATAGTTTAGTCAAGGTCAGACACTGTTCAAAATTGGAAAAAAAATTGTTGGCTTTATGATAGCTAAAAGAAACAAACAAACTTCTTATGAGCTAAACCTTTCCCTTCCCTGCAAACTCAGAAATAGGAAGCGGCATATGTAGAATTACAATGTTAGGTGCTAATATTTATTGTCCCAGACACTGTGGTACACACTTTACAAGGATTATCTCATTTAATCCTCATACCTATGGGTAAGTATTTTTATTATCCTAGTCTTACAGAAAAGGAAGCTGAGGTATGGGCAGTTTTAGTAATTTATCCAGAGTCATGAATTTAGTAACTGATAGAGTCAGGATTTAAAATTAGTTAGCCTGACTCCAGAGCCCACACTCTTAATCCATGCTGTGAGAATGTGATCGTGGCTGGGACTGCATAGTTTGGAATTTTATTCTCTATTTTACAAATGTTAGCTTTGCCTTTCCAATTATTTCCATTTGGTTAAAAAAAGGCAACATATTGTGCAGCTTTTCTGGGTAAAGCCATGTGTGTAATTTGAAATTTATAAAACATTATACAAATGTTAAAGAAGAACTGTCTTTTCTTTTTGTATCCTCCAAAGTGTGGGACAGAGAGTTATTCTGCCATATAATAGCTGCATACGGTGTGACTGAATGCCTGTGTCCCCTGAAAAGAGACCGTAGCATGGCTGTCACTCGGTGGGCTATGCCCTCCTCCTGACATTTGAATTTCCAGGCACAGCTCTGCCTCCATGCGAGTCAAGACCCACTCTTTTTGCAACCGATGCAGGAGATGTATCAAGCCACTTAGGTTTCTGATTGAATTTGCATGAAATCATCACTTCATTTCAGCATCACTAGAGAAGTCCAAGGAGTGTGCATGAGGCACCTTTCGTATTTTGAATGGTATCCATTTCAATTCACAATGTTATGCCAAGGATGTGATGGATCCAAGCCAATTGTTTAAGGTGGTAAATGGAGCCCAAAATGCGCTGTAATATAATTTATTTTGTAGAAATAGCACAGAATACTTCACAGGTAATCATGTTTGATGTAGAAAAACACAAACTCTGAAGGTGAATATGTGTCAGGTAGGTTGCATTTAGGAAATTGGTGGGCAGCCTTAAGGAAATTTGCAAAGGTTAGGGAAACCAAAATTTCACATATAGAGTTCTACCGTTTTATTAAAGGAGTGATGGGGAAAATTATAGAAAGGACTTGAAGATAAGATAGGTTTTCTGTAGGAAATCAAGCTCTTGATGCCATATTGCCTAAAATATACAAAGTACAATTGATTAAAGTCTATTATAATATTTTTAAATTTAATACTTAACTAAAATTTTTTCTTGTGTTCAAGATATCCTTTTTCCTTTTTGGTCATCTGTCCAAAGTGATATGCCCTAAATTCCCTGCACAGACCCTCTTCTGCCATTTCCTTCTACAGTTCTCCTTCTTGTTCTGCTCCAGCCACATTGGAGTTTTTGCGGTTCCACAGACACGCCAGGCCCGCTCCTGATTTAAGGCCTTTGTCCTTCCTGGTCCCTATACCTGGACCATCTTTCCCCAGCTGTGCACATGGCTAACTCTCTTACCTTTTCCCTATCTTTGCTTAAATGTAAATGTATAAGTCAGCCAAAGAGTGCTGATGCAATGTTCCAGAAATCTGTTGGCTTTTATATAGGTTATTTATTTGGGGTAAAAGCTTACAGTCCCAAGGCCGTGGGAAGTCCAACTCAAGGCACCATAAGAGGTACTTTCTCACCAAAGTCAACTGCCACTTGTTGAAGCAAGATGGCGGCAAACTCTGCCTGGTTTCTCCTTCCCCTCTGGGCTTCCTTTTCCTCTTGAGCTCTGTGGGTCCAGCCTCTTGAAGCCTCATGCTTAAGTTATCCTGTCGTTCTGTCTCTCCTGACCTAGGGCTTGTTTCTTTTCGGGTCTTCTTTATCAGTCTTGGCTGTTCTCGTCTCTTCCTAATCTCAGCTCTATGCTATCAGACAAATAAATGGCTCATCTCTTCCTATGGCCTCCACTGTTTGAGCCTTCTCCTTTCTGTCACAAGGCAGGACCAAAAATGATAGAGCTCTCTCTTCTTGTCTGTCTCTCCATGTGAGTACATTTATATCAGACCCAGCAAGGGAGTGGACTTAACCTCAGTCACGCCTTACTGATATAGTGAAATCAAAAGCCCTAATCTTAACAGGTAATCTAATCCAAGTCCCCTCAACCTAATTTAATGCAATCAAAGGGTATCACACCCAGATGAATAGATTAATTTACAAAGATAATTGTCGTCTTTTTGGGATTCATAAAATAATACCAAATTGCCACAGTCACCTTCTTTGTAAGGCCCTATTTAAAACTGTACTCCACCACCATTCTCAGTGCCCTCTGTCTCCTTCATCTGCTCTATTATTATTTTTCATAGCAAATATCACTTTCAAACATATGTAATTTACTGTCCTATTCTCTGTTTCTCTCCATCTCCCTTACCCCTACCTAGAAAGCCCTGTAAGGGTCAGTAACCTTTTCTGTTTTGTTAAGTGATATATCTCAAGAGCCTCACACATTGCCAAGCACATAGAAAACTCTCAATAAATATTTGCTGAATAAATTAATAAAACTCTCGATTGTTCAGTGTCTATTCTCTAATAATCCTTTCATGACTGCATTGACTTTGTTCAGATTTTACATTACTATGGATTATGATACAGCAAAATGTCTAATAACATCAGATGTGAACAGAGTTATAAGTAAAAAAAATAATAAAAAATAAAAAAGACCTGCAGCAAAAGAAAAAAGAATGTTATTCTGAGATAATAGTGTTAGGGCACAAAGGCTCCAATGTCATAGTTCTAGTTCAAGATCTCCTAATAATAGCCCTAAAAATTGCCGGAGGTAGAATAGGCATAAGGGCTATGGATGACATACTATATCTTGCTTTGCCTCATTTTAAAATTAACCCTTACTTGAAAATCCCAACTTAGAAAATAAAACACAAAATTGTTATTCAGAAGGATTATTTAAAATATGGGTCAAATAATTTTTATTTTAGATTTTTAAGTTGTAATTAGCAATAACTTCTCTCTAAATCAAGTAAATCTCATCTCATGTACAGTAACTGCAGGTAATTAGTACAACCTAGAATGCTGCAATGAGCACAATTCCTGGACTACATCCAGGCTTAAAATAAAGTGGTATCATGATTGGCAATGTCTGCCATGGGCAAAGGAGATAGGAGTGTTACGTTAATGCCCTGAATTTCCCATCCTAGGACTAAAAGAGCTCTAAGATCAGCTTTATCATTCTCTGTGAATAACAAAGTATTCGTTAGAAATAAGGGGACAGAGAAATTTAAAATGAATATATTAAGTCATAACTGGTTGAAGAGCAAGCAATGGAAATAAAGCATAACTGAACATAAAATTTAAGTTAGAACTTCCATGTTAATATGTGGGCTAATAGCTGTGGCCAGTATGTTACCTCCCACTTTGAAAAGTGACCAAAAGACTTCTATTTATTATTATTATTAATAGTTTATAATCTGTTTCCCCAACCAGACTTTATATTCCATTGATGGCAGGAACCATAAATGATTTGTTTATGAATGCATAGCAATGTAATTAGGAATGATTAAGTATACATATATATATTAAATATATTTTTATTGAAGTATATCATTCATACATGAACATGTATAAACAATATGTATATAGTAAAGGTTATGAACTTACCAAAAAAACATGCATAATATCCTACAGGTGTCCCATACATCACTTCTCCACCAACACCTTGCATTGTTGTGAAACATTTGTTACAAACTATACAAGATCATCTCAAAATATTATTACTAATTATAGTTCCTATGTTGCATTTGGTGTATCTCTCCTCCAACCCACCCTATTTTAAATATATATATATATATATTTAAGATTCATTTATTTACTTTTTTATCCATTTTTAAACCCCCTCCCCACCCCACCACTGTTTTTGCTGCTTCTGTGTCCATTCACTGGGCAACTCTCTGAGTCTGTTTCCTGCCCAATCTTCCCATCCTTCTCCTCCTGTCTTCACTGGGATTCCATCCTGGGAAACTCCAATGTGGGAGAGAGGCGTTCTGCCACTGGTGCCATTTCAGGTCCTGCTTTTTCGGCCTGACTCATCTTGGCTTTCCCCTGCATCACCCTCCTGTTATGGCTCTCTCCTTGCCAGGTCATCATCTTGCTGCGTGCGGTGCACCCACGCATGGGGCCTGACTGCACACCCGCGAGTGGGACCCGGCGGTGCACCTGCTCCTGGCAGCACACCTGCTCGCGGGGCCTGATGGTGCACCCGCTGCAGAGTATGGCAGCCCACTCACCTTCTGTATATTTTTAAAATTTTTACTGGGAGGTCCCAGGGATCGAACCCAGGTCCCTCTATATAGGAGAAGGATGCCCAACTATGTGAGCCACATCTGTGCTCCTTAAAAATATATTTTTATTACAGAGGTTGTGAACTTGCAAAGCAATCATGCACATATGTAGAAGTCCCATACAACACCCCTTCACCAACATACCACACTGTGGTGGAATATTTGTTACAGATTATGAGATAATATCATCAGACTATTACCACCAACCGTGGTCCATAGCGTACACTTGGCAAACTTGTTCCATACCCCTCGTTATCAACATAGTTCATCTTTGGCATTGATGCAAGAATATTATAGTATTGATGTTAACCACAGCCCATAGGTCACATGAATTGTATTTTTCCTGTGTTTCTCCACATTCAGAA
This sequence comes from Chaetophractus vellerosus, assembly GCA_004027955.1. Taxonomy (NCBI): domain Eukaryota; kingdom Metazoa; phylum Chordata; class Mammalia; order Cingulata; family Chlamyphoridae; genus Chaetophractus; species Chaetophractus vellerosus. The sequence continues at coordinate 5,920 of PVKH010009640.1, forward strand.
AGACATTCTTGCATTTGTACTATTAACCACAAAACTCATCCACCTCTAGGGTTACTGTGTTATTCAGTCCCTAGATTATTCTCTAGCTTTCTTTCAATTGACATTTACTTCCCCAGACTAATCTTTTCAGACACAATCCCATTTATAAACCAGCTGTTACTCACTATAATGTATTACTATCAACTTTATCCATTTACACACTTTTACAGTCAAGTTAATTGAAACTTCTACATACATTAAGCATCAGTAGTTCTTCTCAACCCTCCTCTTATCTCCTAATAACCTATACTCTAGGTTTTAACTCTATATGTTTATTCTTCGTATTTAGTTCATATTAATGAGATCATGCAATATTTGTCCTTTTGTGTCCGGCTTACTTCGCTTACCATAATGTATTCAAGATTCATATATGTTATATATGTCCCAGTTTCATTTCTTCTTACTGCAGCATAGTATTCCATCATATGTATATACCACATTTTGTTTATCCATTCATTGTTTGATGTACAATGGGGTTGTTTCCATCTTTTGGCAATTGTGAATAACTCTGCTGTGAACATCAGCGTGCAGATGTTTGTTCGTGTCATAGTTTTTAGTTATTCTGGATATATTCCCAGTAGAGAAATTGCTGGATCATAAGACATTTCTATATTTAATTCCTGAGGAACCACCAAACTTATCTTCGACAGAGGCTGCACCATTTTACCATCCTACCAACAGTGAAGGATGGTTCCTATTTCTCCACATTCTCTACAGCACTTATTGTTGCTGTTTTTTTTTTTTTTTCAAAAAAATAATGGCCAGTCTATGTGGTGTTAGAAGATATCTCATTGTTGTTTTGATTTGCATTTCCCTAATAGCTAGTGATATGGAACATTTTTTATAGGTGCATTTTGGCCATTTGTATTTCTTCTTTGAAGAAATATTTATTTAAATCTTTTGCCCATTTTTAAAATGAATTGATTGTTCTTTTATTGTTGAGTTGTATGATCTCTTTATATAGAATGGAAATCAAACCCTTTTTGGATATGTAGTTTCCAAATATTTTTTCCCATTGAGTGGGCTTCCCTTGATAATGCCCTTTGAATCACAGAAGTGTTTAAGTTCAAGGAGGTCCCATTTATACATGTTTTCTTTTGTTGCTCGTGCTTTCAGTGTAAAGTTTAAGAATCTACCATCTACCACCAAGTCTTGAAGAGGTTTCCCTACATTTTCTTCTAGGCACTTTATGGCTCTTCCTTTTTATTTAGATCTTTGGTCCATTTTGAGTTATTTTTGTATAGGGTGAGATATACCCGTCCTCCTTCTTTTGTTTGGCTATGGATATCCAGTTCCCCCAACACCATTTGTTGAACAGACTGTTCTGCCCTATCTGGCTGGGTTTGACAGGCTTGTCAAAAATCACTTGGCCGTAGATGTGAGGGTCTATTTCTGAACCATCAATTCAGTTCCATTGGTCTTTGTGTCTAGCTTTATGCCAATACCATGCTGTTTTTACCACTGCAGCTAAGTAATATGATTTAAAGTCCAGAAGTGAGAAACTTCCAAATTCACTTTTCCTTTTTAAGATGTTTCTGGCTATTTGGGGCCTCTTATCCCTCTAGATAAATTTGATAATTGTGTTTTCCACTTGTGTAAAACATGCTGGTGGAATTTTTATTGGGGTTGCATTGAATCTGATTATCAATTTGGGTAGAATTGACATCTTAATGATATTTAGTCTTCCAATCCCTGAACATGGAATGTTCTTCCAATTATTTAGGTCTTTTTTGATTTCTTTTAGCAGTGCATTGTAGTTTTATGAATACAAGTGCTTTACACCCTGGTTATGTTTATTCCTAAATATTTGATTCTTTTAGTTGCTATTGTAAATGGAATTTTTTTCTGACTTCCTCCTCTGTTTGTGCATTACAATTGTATAGAAACACCACTGATGTTTGCAGATTCATCCTGTACCCTGACACTCTACTGAAATCATTTATCAGCTCTGGCAGCTTTGTTGTAGAATTTTCGGGATTTTCTAGATATAAGATCATATCACCTGTGAATAATGAAAGTTTTACTTCTTCATTTCTGATTTAGATGCCTTTTATTTACTTATTTTTCTTGCCTGATTGCTCTAGCTAGAACCTCTAGCACTATATTGAACTAAAGTGGTGACAGTGGGCATCCTTGTCTTGTCCGTCATCTCAACCGGAAAACTTTCAGTCTTTCACCATTGAGCACAATGTTAGCTGTGGGTTTTTCCTATATGGCCTTTATCATGTTGAGAGAATTTCCTTCAATTCATATCTTTTGTAGTATTTTTTCAAGAACGGATGCTGTATTTTGTCAAATGCCTTTTCTCTATCAATTGATAAGATCATGTGACTTTTCTTCTTTGATTTATTAATGTGGTATATTATGCTGATTGATTTTCTTCTGTTGAACCACCCTTGCATGCCTAGTATAAAACCTTCTTGATCCTGATGTATAATTCTTTGATTCTATTAGCAAGTATTTTATTGCAGATTTTTGCATCCGTATTCGTTATGGAAATGGGTATGTAATTTTCTTTATTTGTAATGTCTTTATCTGGCTTTGGTAAGTGGGTGATATTGCCTCATAGAATGAGTTTGGTAGAGTTCCGTCTTGTTTAATTTTTTGAAAGAGCATGAGTAAGATTGGTATTAAATCTTCTTTGAATGCTTGGTAGAACTAACCTGTGAAACTGTCTGGTCCTGGGCTTTTCATTTTGGGGAGCTGTTTGATGATTGTTTCAATCTCTGTGCTTGTAATTGGCATGTTGAGGTCTCCTATTTTTTTCAAGGGTCAGTATAGATTGTTTGTATGTTCCTAGGAATTTTCCCATTTAGTCTGCATTGTCTAGTTTTTTGGCATAAAGTTGTTCATAGTATCCTCTTATGATCTCTCTTATTTATTGTGGGGTCAGTAGTAATGTTCCCGTTTTCATTTTTCATTTCATTTATTTGCATCTTCTTTTTTTCTTTGTCAGTCTATCTAAGGGTTTGTCGATTTTGTTAACCTTCTCAAAGAACCAACTTTTGGGTTTGTTAATTCTCTCCATTGCTTTTTTTTCTTCAATTTTATTTATTTCTTCTCTGATCTTTGCTATTTCATTCCTTCTACTTGCTTTGGGATTCGTTTGCTGTTCTTTTTCTAGTTCCTCCAACAGTGTAGTTAGGTCATTGATTTTAGCTCTTTCTTTTTTTTAATGTGAGCATTGAGGGCTATAAATTTCCCTCTCAGCAATGCCTTTGTTGCATCCCATAGGTTCTGATATGTTGTGTTCTCACTGTCATTTGACATGAGATATTTATTGATTTCTCTCAAAATTTCTTCTTTAACCCACTGATTATTTAAGAGTGTGTTGTTTAATCTTCATATATATGTGAATTTTCCCTCTTTCTTCCTCTTGTTGATTTCCAACTTTATTCCGATATGATCAGAGAAAGTGTTTTGTATAATTTTGATCTTGTTGAGTTTATTGAGATCTGCTTTGTGACCCAACATATGATCTATCCTGGAGAAAGATCCATGAGCACTTGAAAAGAATGTATATACTGCTTTTTTTCAGGTATAATATTCTGTGTATGTCTGTTAGGTCTAGTCCATTTATCATATCATTCAAGCTCTTTGTTTCTTTATTGATCCTCTGCCCAGATGTTCTATCTAGTGCTGAGAGTGGTATATTGAAATCTTCAACTGTTATTGTAGGGGTATCTATTTCACCCTTCAATTTTGCCAGTGTTTACCTCATGTATCTTGGGTATCCTGGCTAGGTGTATATACATTTATGCTTGTTATTTCTTCCTGGTGAATCATCCCTTTTATTAATTTGTAATGTCCTACCTTGTATCTAGTAACAGTTTTGCTTTTAATGTCTATTTCATCCAACATTAGTATAGCTACACCATCTTATTTTTTCTTACTGCATGTGTGGAATATCTTTTTCCAACCTTTCACTTTCAATTTATTGGTATCCTTGTGTCTAAGATGAGCTTCTTGCAGACAGCATAGAGATGGGTCATATTTTCTTCTCCATTCCACTAGTTTGTGTCTCTTGATTGGGGAGTTTAATCTATTAATATTCAATGTTACTACTGTAAAGGCAGTTCTTTTTCTTTTTTTTTTTTTTTAATTTCACATCCCCCCCCCCTTCTGCTTGCTCTTGCTGTGTGTCCATTCTTCTGTGTTTCTCTATGTTCGCTTCTTGTCTCCCCCAGTCTTTGCGGGGACGCGCCGAGTCGGCCCTCCGCGTCGGCGGCTCACTCCGTTCATGGGTGGCTCCATTCCGTTTTCACGGGCGGCTCCGCTCCATGTTTTGCGGGCAGCAGTCCTCCATGTTTTTTGTGTGCTGCTGCTTTGCAGGCAGCAGCTCCGCTTTTCACGGGTGACTTTGCCATGCCCGTGGGGGCTCCACCCTGCTCCTGGAGGCTTTTTGCCTTGCCCACGGCGGCTTTTTGCCCCTCCCACAGCGGCTTGCCTTTCTCAAGGCCGTCTGCCCGCTCGGAGAGGTCCCCGGGAACCGAACCCAGGGCCTCCCATGTGGTACCCCAGCGCGCTCTTTATCCACTGAGCTATCTAGCCGGGCCCAAGGCAGTTCTTATTTCATCCATTTTGACCTCTAGGTTTTATCTGTCATTTTATTTTCACCACTCTTTTGACACTTTTAGTTACTGTTACTGATACAATCACCATTTCTAGACTCTCTTCCAAGCCTTCTCTGGTGTCTTTTTTTTTCAGGCTGTAACTCTGCCTTTAGTATTTCCTGCAATGCTGTTCTTTTTGTTATATACTCTCTCAGTTTCTGTTTATCTGTGAATATTCTAAACTTGCCCTCACTTTTGAAAGGTAATTTTGCCAGATATATAATTCTTGGCTGGCAGTTTTTCTCTTGCAGTATCTTACATATATCATACTAGTGCCTTCTTGCCTTCATGGCTTCTGATGAGAAATCGACACTTGATCTTATTGGGTATCCCTTATATGTTAAGCATTGCTTTTTTCTTGCTGCTCTAAGAATTCTCTCTTTGTCTTTAGTATTTGACGTTCTGATTAGAATGTGTCTTGGATTTGGTCTATTTGGATTTATTCAGATGGGAGTATGACGTGCTCCTTGGACACAGATATCTATGTCCTTCAATAGAGTTGGGACAATTCTACAATTATTTCTTCAAATATTCCTTCTGACCCTCTTCCCTTCTCTTCTCCTTCTAGGATACCCATGACACGTATGTTTGCACGTCTCTTGCTGTGATTTAGTTCCTTGAGACCCTGTTCAATATTTTCATTCCTTTCTTTATCTGTTCTTTTGTATGTTTTCTTTCAGAGGCCATGTCTTCATGCTAACTGATCCTTTCTTCTGCCTCCTCAAATTTGCTGTTATATGTATGCCTCCATTGCACTTTCAATTTCATTTATTGCTGTTTATCTGCTATTTTTCTATGTATGCTTTCAAATTCTTCTTTGTGCTCACCCAGTGTCTTCTTAATATCCTTAATCTCTTTAAGCATCTCATTGAATTTATTAAGGAGATTTGTTTGAACATCTATGATTAGTTGTCTCAATTCCTTTATGTCATCTGCAGGCTTATCTTGTTCCTTTATAGGGCCATATCTTCCTGTTTGCTATGGATTGCAATTTTTTTTGGTGTCTTCGCATCTGGCTTAGTAGATGTATTTATTCTGGGTGCAGTTTCTCCCTTTAGTTTAGGGCTTTCTTGTCTTTTCTCCCTTGCTGGTTGTGTAGTAGGATTCAAGGATGTAGTTTGTGCCATAAGCTATGGAGGCTGAAGCTGCCACCATTACCCCAGGAATTGATGGGGCTTCTCCCACCTTTCTCATCTGCTAGGGGTAGGGACAGAGCTGCTGCCGTGTGTATTAATCCAAGTTGTGCAGTACAAGACTGTCTGTAGTTGCCCAGAGAGACTGATGAAGGTTTACACCCTTTCCTTCCTTACCTCGGGTGGGGATGGAGTTGCAGGTGTGTGCAGAAATCTATGTTGTGTATGCCAAAATGACCACAGTTGCCCAGGTAAAGTGACATAGCACCAGCTATCTTCCCTGCCAGGGTGGGGATGGACCTTCTGGAGTGCAGGCCGAATATACCTGCACTTGCCCTGAGAGGCTGAAGGAATACTGTCCCTTCTGACCTTTAGGGGGTGGGAACAGAACCACTGACACCCAACAATTTAGTCTTTCTAGGCCGAAAGTACTCGCTGTTGCCTGGAGAGGCTGAGGAAACACCAGTCCCCTCCTATCCTATTAGGGTGTGGGGTTGGATACACAGGCACCCAAAAGTTAAGTTCCTGTAGGCTGAAAGTATCCACTGTTGCCCGGAGAGGCTGTGGAGAACCCAGACCCCTCCTATCCTATTGTGGGCGGGGGTGGATCCATAGGCATCCAACAGTCCAGTCCATGCAGGTCGAAAGTGCCTGCTGTTTCCCAGAAAGGCTGTGGAAATGCCAGCCCCCTCCTTTCCTATTGGGGATTGGGGGTGGATCTACAAGTACCCACCAGTCCAGGCTGTGTGAGCCAAAAGCACCTGCAGTTACCCAGAGAGGCTGAGCAAACACAGTCCATCTCTTGTCCTATTGGGGTTGGGGGTGGAGCCACAGGTACCGAAAGGTCAGGTTTGTGCAGGCCAAAAGTGCCTGCAGTAGCCCAGAGAGGCTGAGGGAACACCAAGCCCCTTCTATCTTATGGCAGGGCAGAGGTAGAGATGGACGTGAAGGTGCTCAGCAAACCAGTTCGTGTGGGCTGAAAATGCCTTCAGTTGCCCGGAGGGGCTGAGAAAACCCAGCTCCTTTCCTATACTATTGGGGTGCCAGGATGGAGGCCCAGGTGTCCGATTATTCATTTTGTGATGGCCTAAAGCATCTGCAGTTGCCTGGAGAACTTGGTGCAGGTCCCACCAGCTTCCTCCCTGCTGGAGTTGGGGCTGGAGCTTTAGGCTAGGGCTGCTGTCCAGTCTTGGTGGAAAGAACCCAGTCCCTAACATCACTGTAAATTTCAGTCAGCGTTGCTTCCCCTCATGCTGGGGGTAGAGTCAAAATGGTGGCTGCCAGCCTCTTTCCAAGTTGGACAGGTTAAAACCCTAGCTGTTCCTAGGATTATATTTTAGCCAGGCAAGTGCACCACTCAGTAGCTGAAATCGGTGGACATCTGTGTCTTCCTCACCCGTTTATGGAAAATGGAGCTTCTAACTCCAGGCACAGAATAGCTCTGAGGTGGCTTGCACTGCTAGAGTAGAATGGGCACTGGCCTCTGCGGCATGGCTTGCAGTTTCCCAGAGAGGTGGCACAAGTCCCCCCAGCTTCCTCCCTGCCGGAGGTGGGGCTGGGGTTTAGGCTAAAGCTGCAATCTGATCTGGGCGGAAAGAAGCTGATCCCTACCAGCACTGTCATTTTCAGTCAGCCCTGCTTCCCCCATGCCAAGGGCGGAGTCAAAATGGCAGCTACCAGACTCTTGATGACTTGGACAAGTTTAAAGTTTAGCTGTTCTTAGGATTATACGTTAGCCCTCCATATTTATGGATCAGTAGCTGAAGTCAGTGCCACATCATGTCTTCCTCCCCTGTTTTTGGGAAATGGAGTTTCCAACTCCAGCCATGGAATAGCTCCTGAGGTGGTTTGTGCCACCAGGGGAGGATGGGTACTGGCTTCCACAGCGTGGAGGCGTCTCTTCTCTGCAGATGGGCAGTCTCATCCTTTCATACTTTCAAGGATGTTTCAGGATATTCTTCTGATCTCCTGGGGTCCCCAAACAGGTGCTTTAGGTAGCTCTGGGTGATTACTAACTGCCCTGTAGGATGAGCAGCCTACTCTGACCCCATCTTAGCTCCCCCTCATTAAATATATTTTGAATGAGGGAGTTTAAGAGAAATAAGGCTGGTACTTTTGTAGCATGATCATAAGAAGGTCATAAGTAAGATATATGTTTAAATATTTGACAAACTAAAGGACAATGTCCAGTAAAATTTAATATAAGATTTCATTTTTGGCAAACATAGGAAAAAAAACAAAACAAATAAAACAATGCCATAATGCAACACACAGAAATACAAAGTAGTAAGTAAGCAAAAATAGAGAACTATTAAAATACTAGAATTAAGGTTGAAAATATCAATTGTGACATTTATATGGGAGTTAAACTCAGCAGGGGTTCTTAACCTATTTTGTTCCACCAACCCCTTTGCCAGGCAGGTGAAAACCACGGACCCCTTACTAAGTCTACACTATACTGTATATTATTTAATAAATATATCACACCTGCACCAACACATCCCCACAAGAATAATGTTTTTAGAATTTCAATTAAAGCTCACAGACCCCTTGTTATGAGCCCCGGAATTAGAGGCAAATGCAAAAAGAAAGACATGGAAACGAAAGTCTCAGTAATAGTATTAAATGGAAAACAGTAAATGGGACAGAAATTTTATGGATAAAATCCATTGTGAAAGGATAAAAGTAATAAATCTTTATGCATATAAAATATAGCAACAAAAATGTTAGAAACAATTTGGAAAAAAAAAAACAGCTATGGTGAGATTTTTTCGCTTAACACTTCAAGTCTGTGACAAATCAAGAAATGAAGCAAATAAACACAAAGTTATAAATAATAGAATTTTATACCTACAAATAGAAAAAATATATTTTGTCAAATGTCTGTGAAATGTTTATAAATTTAATTGTACCCAAAGCCATACCAAAAACTGTCAACTTTGAAAATAGAAACTAGACCAGAGAGTTTGCATCCTTTGTCTAAGAATAAGCAAAACTAAAAATTAATTAAGATTCCATTAAACAACGATTTGGTTAAAGAGGGAAAATGCTAAAAAGCCTGTAGAACATAGTTAAACTATGTATAGAATAACATGAATAAAAATTTCTGGGATACTCTGAAATATATACCCAAAGATAAACTTACATCCCTGAGGCTATCATTTAAGAAATGAGCATTTTATTTAAGAAGTTAGAGGCTATCATTTAAGAAATTAGCATTTTATTTAAGAAGTTAGAAAGTTTTTCAAAAGGCAGCCTCAAGGAAAGCAGGAGAAGGAAATTAGTGAATTAGTAAACAGAAAAAGTTAGAATGAACAAATCAAAATTTATAGGGATTTTTAAAATGGACATCACTGGGAAATATACCTCAAAAAAGAAATTTGTTCAAAATAAAATAAGTATAAAACAAATATGGAAGAGATTTTAACTTTTCATAAAAATTCCATCCAGAGTTGAATACAAATACTATATTGGAAAATCCTATTTTTGTGGAAAAGTATAAATAAGAGTAGACAAATTTGAAATGTTTATTATTTGAGTATCTAAAATTAATTTGGCTAAGAATATTTTACAAACAACTGTTTCTGAGTTTGCAAGAAAATGATAAATATGTTATATGAAGTATTCCCAACCCTAAAAAATATCTGGACACCCAACCAAATAATTTTATTAGGTTATCTTAGGACTAAAGCAAAATATGTTCAAGAGAACACAAGTATAGAGCAATCTCATTGATGATAGAGTTGCATAATTCAAAAATAATATATAAAGGAACAATATTTAGCACTATAGCCAATGAATCTTCTATCACATTTTACATAGGATTCTCTCCCAGGAACACAAAGATGGATTAATATTTGGAAAGAAGTTAATAATTTTCACCATAATCATATCAAGAGATGTTCAGAAAGCTCTTAATATAATCCAAACCACATTCTTCAGTATTGTAAGAAGTTTTAAACCATTCTTCATTTTTTTTTGCAATAGAAGTTATTCTAGAGGTTTTTCAATAAAAGCAAACAGATAAGCAAAGCTATGAATGTTGATGATAAAGAATTTCTTCCACTCTACTACATATTTTAGGGTCTTATGGGACCACAATAATGAAAATTATTTTCTGTGTATCAGAACTGAAAATTAGATAAATGGAATAGAGCAATAATGTAGATAGCACCAAAATAGATAGTGATATATGTAAAATCATAAAATATATTAGGGAGTATCACAAAGCAATGTAAAATAGATGATGACAGCATTAAATGTGCAATCATATAACACATTAGAAGGAGATGTAAGTTAATATCAACAAAGGGCTGCATATATAGAGGCTTTCTAAGCTTGAAAGCAATAGATGAAATTATGCAACAGATTTGTTGAATTGCCCACACTTCATTAAAAAATATCTGTATGGCAAAGACTAAATATATTAAGAAGAAAAGTGGGAAAATAATTTGCAGTTAATCTGATGGAAAAATAGGATAATATCTTTAATTTCTAAGTACATGTTACAAATTAATAGGAAAAGTAGTGATACCCCATTGGAAAAAATGCCAAAAAACAAAAATATTTCCAACTTTATTAGATACATAGAAATGGAAATTAACACTACAAAGTTTATATCACCATTCAAATTGATAGAAACTAAGAATTATATTGCCTACTGCTACTAAGGAATGTGGTAAAATGTGTACTTTCTTATAGCATATATATGAAGTTAAATTAGTTCAAGATGTAAAACTTCATAGATAAGCTTTTCTATAAAAGCATAATAAAAGAATGGGATGGAAATATGCCAAGGTACAATAAAACCCAACCTTTGGCTATGGCACTAGGCACGTTTTTTTTTCTTGTAATTTTCTGCATTGCTCAAAATTTTTATACAAAATGAACACTGGAATTAGACTAAAATAGGTAATTAAAAGAGATTTTTTATATATTGGTAAATAAAAAGAGGAACATAAAATATTATGCCTACTATATTGTGGTAGTTTGAAGCTGTATATACCCTAGAAAAACATGTTCTTAAATTTAATCCATTTCTATGGGTGTGAACCCACTGTAAATAGGACCTTTTGATGAAGTTACATCAGATAAGGTGTGGCCTATCTCAATTATGGTGCGTCTTAATCCTATTACTGGTGTCTTTTATAAGCATAATTGAAATTTAGATGGACAGAAAGCCATAGGAAGCAATAAGCCAAACATCAATGGAATCAGGAAGAGAAGGGAGACTCCAGGAGACATCGCCATGTGCCTTACCATTTAACAAGCTAAGGACCTGAGATCACCTGTAGCCAGCCCCAGAATGCCAGTCTTCAAGACGAAAGCATTGAGTTGATTTGGACTTTTTTTTCACAGCCTCAAACATGAGCAAACAAATTTCTATTGTTTAAGCTGACCCATTTCATGGTACCTGCTTGAGCAGTCTAGGAAACTAAAATACTGGGCTAGTGGGGTGCTGCTATTGCAAATACCAAAAGTGTAGAAACAGCTTTGGAATTGGGTAATGGGTAAAGGCTGGAAGAATTGTGAGGCACTTGATAGAAAAGGCCTAGACTGCTTTGAAGAGAATGTTCATAGAACTATGGATGCTAAAGTTACTTCCATTGAGGCCTTAGAAGAAAATAATGAATGTATTATTGGAAACTGCAGGAAAGGTGATCCTTGCTTGAGAGTTGCAAGGAACTTAGCAAAATTGAGTTCTGATGTCAGATGGAAGGCAGAACTTGAAAACAGTGAATATGGATATTTAGCTAAGGATATTTCCCAGCTAAATATGGGAAATGCACCCTGGCTTCCCTTGCAGCTTATAGTGAAATGAATGAGGAAAGAGATAAGCTGAGAACTGAACTCCTGGGCACAAAAAGACCAGAAATTGATGGTTTGGAATATTCTGAGCCTACCCAGAACAAGGTTCCATGTGATGATTTAACTGAACATGGAACCAGTCAGTAATTTCCACGGAAGTCCAGATTTAAAATACAGCTATCCAGGAAAGATTTATGGAAATCCTTCTTACTGATGGATTGGACTCCTGTGAACTACATGCAAAACTGAAAAGTTTTTTTGTGAGATTTGTATGAGTGGAACCACTGCCAGCCTGGACTTCAAGGGACAAGAAAGGGACAAATTGAAGGAAGAATAGCTTCACGGGCAGAGGCATAGAAGCCAAGGTTTGGACTGAAGAGATCACCTTGGGCCAAGAGAGCAGGCCCACCTGTGTGTGTGGAAAGGGCAACTCTGCCCTGGTACTTAGAGAGGGCAGCCCTTGTGTTCCATTATTCAGGAAGATTGTTGTCACCTCAATGCTTGGAAAGGGTGGGGCTTGTGCCCCAACATTCACAGGGAGTCTGGCCTCCACCCCAGTGCTCAGAGAAGGCTAGGCCTGTGCCCCAGTATTCTAGCAAAATCTGACTTCCATCCTGATGCTGGAAGAGGGTAGAGCTGTCACCCCAGTGTTTGGGGAGAGCATGGGCACTGCACAAGCACTTGGGTGGGGCGGGGTGGGGCTGCCACTTCATCAGGGCTGGAGATGAAACATCATTCCATAGATGACTCTCAGACCATGAACTCTAATGGAGTATGCCCTTCTGGGTTTCAGAATTGCTAAGGACCTAAAAGCCTTATTTTCCTTCCAATTTCTCCTTATGAGAATGGGAAGTTTATCCTATGCCTGTCCCTCCATTGTATATTGGAAGCAGATAACTTGTTCTCTAGGTTTCACAGGTTCACAGATGGGGGGAAACTGTGCCCCAGGACAGACCATACCCATAACTGATTTTGATAAGACATTGTACTAAGCATTATTTATTATTTTTTTAATTAATTATTTATTTATTTTTTATATATCTATATATATTTTTAGGATACATTGATTACATAGATGTTACACACAGATTCCAGGAGTACCCATATGCCACCCACCCACCCCTCCCACAACCCCCCACATGCACATCCCTAAGTGTGGCATAACGCCTCTAATAGTTACA
>PVKH010009641.1:5857-18799 GCA_004027955.1 Chaetophractus vellerosus
TTTCTGTGTCTGCTTCTTGTCTCCCCCCGTCTTGGCGGCGACGCGCCGAGTCGGCCCTCTGCGGGGGTGGCTCGCTCCGTTCGAGGGTGGCTCCATTCCGTTTTCACGGGCGGCTCTGCTCCATGTTTTGCGGGCAGCAGTCCTCCATGTTTTTTGCGGGCTGCCCAGCTTCCGCAGCAGTCCGCAGGCAGCAGCTCCACTTTTTCACGGGTGGCTTTGCCATGCCCGTGGAGGCTCCGCCCTGCCCGTGGCAGCTTTTTTTGCCTTGCCCATGGCGGCTCTGCCCCGCCCACGGTGGCTTGCCTTTCTCAAGGCCATCTGCCCGCTCGGAGAGGTCCCCGGGAACTGAACTCGGGGCCTCCCATGTGGTACCCCAGCATGCTCTTTATCCACTGATGTATCTAGCTGGGCCCATCCAACTATTATTTTATAGACATCTATTTCTCCCTTCAGCTTGCCAGTGTGTGTCTCATGTATTGTGAGGCACTCAGGTTAGGTGCATAAATATTTAGTATAATTACTTCTTCTTGGTGAATTTTCCTTTTTATTAATATGTAATGACCTTGTTCATCCCTTATAACAGTTTTGCATTTGAAACCTATTTTTTCTGCTATTACTATTGCTACTCCAGTTCTTTTCTGGTTACCATTTGCATGGAATATCTTTTTCCAGACTTTGATTTTAACTTGGCTGTGTCCTTATGTCTAAGGTGAGTCTCTTGTATATAGCATATAGTTGGCTCATATTTTTAAAAATCTATTCTTTCAGTCTATGTCTTTTGATTGGGGGAGGTATAGCCATTACCATTCAATGTTATTACTCTAAAGGAATTAATTACTTCACCCATTTTGTCCTTTAACAACCTTCTGTTGTTATATCATACTATTGTCTGTCTTTTTCCTTTCAATTTACCCTTCCTAATAATCATTTCTACACTCTTCTCCAAGTCTCTTACCTTTGTTTTTTCCTTTCAGGTTGCAGCACTCCCTTTGGTAACTCTTGTAATTCTTGTCTATCAGATTTTGTTTCTCTGTGTAGACTTGAACTCACCTTCATTTTTGAAGGACAGCTTTGCAAGATACAGAATTCTTGGATGGCAAGTTTCCTCTTTTAGTACCTTAAATACTTCATACCACTTTCTTCTCTCTTCCATGGTTTCTGAAGAGAGGTTCACACTTAATCTTATCAAGTTTCCCTGGTATGTGATACTTTGCTTTTCTCTTCCTTTCAGAATCCTCTCTCTTTCTCTGATACTTGCTATTCTGAATAGTAGCTGACCTGGTCTAGGTCTATTTGTTTTGTTTTTTTTTCTTTCTGTTTGGGGTGTCTTGTCCTTCTTGGATATTGATACTTATGTTTTTATAAGCGTTGGGTAGATTTCATTCATTATTTCCTCAAATATCCCTTCTGCCCCTTTTCCTTTCTCTTTTCCTTTTGGGATGCTGATAATGTAGATGTTTCTGCATGTCATGTTGTCATTCAATTCCCTGAGGCACCATTCCATTTTTTCCATTCTCTTCTCTTTTTATTCCCCTGTTTTTTCCAGTTCAGATTTTCCCTCTTCAAAATCTCTAATTCAGTCTTTGAGCAATTCAAATCTCCTCTTATATGCCTCTAATGTATTTTTTAAAATCTCATCTATCGCTTCTTTCATTCAGAAAAGGAATGTTACATTTCTTTGCCAGCCTTCACAATTTTCACTAATTAATTGTCTTAAATCCTGTATCTCTTCAGGGTATTTGGTTAGTTCTTTTGGCTGGGTCATTTCTTCCTGTTACCAAATTTACTGTGATGGCCAATTTCTCTCTTTTGCATATTTTTTTCACAGCCTTTCTTTGATATTTGGTTCAACTTATTCTAAGTTTTTAAAATTGGCTGGCTTAGACACAAAAGGACAAACACTGTATGATTGCCCTATTATGAACTAAATATATTATATGAAATATGAATATAGGTAGAGTTGAATATATAAGACCATTTTTCCTTGAAGCTGAACAAATGCAAGTCAATAGTAGAAAACAGTACAAAATGTTAATATCAGAAAAGAAAACCAAACAAACATTATACTAAGTGAAGGAGACCAGACACAGATTACTACATATTGTATGATTCCATTTATATAAAATATAAATATAAATCCATTTATAAAGATGAAAGGAGATTTGTGGTTATGTAGGTCTGAGGAAGGAATGCTAAAGGGTTTGGAGTCTTTATTTTGTAGTGAAGAAATTGTTCTAAAATTTTTGAAATTATTAAGTTACAACATTGTGATTATACTAAAAGCCATTGATTATACACTTTGGATATAATAGCCAGAAACAGCAGCTATGTACAGTTGGGGAAGCATAGAGGGATTGAGAGGTGAGGAATTTTCTTGTTCATCTGTTTTATGTTTATTATTACTGTTGAAATAATGCAAATGCTCTAATAATGTTTGAAATGATGAATGCACAAGTAAGTGTTTATAGCAAATACTATTGATTGTACACTCTGGGTGAATTATATATTTATTACTATGTATCAATAAAACTTATTTGTTATAAAAAATTTACATGGCTTATGTTATCAAAATTGGGCCAGGGACTCACTAATTGGGCACAGATTTTCTCCCAGGGGTAGGATACAGAGAGTACCATAAACAATTTTTGTCCATGCTATTTTCCAGACCAGCCAGAAGATGACACTCACCAGCACACCTTTCCACCTAGGTGTTTCAGTCTGTGCTTTCCTGTATTCCTGTGTTGACTCTCCAGAGCGGAGATCCAAAACAGGCTCTACTGGCCAAATTCACTGAAAAGAGCCTCCTGACTCCTCCCTTTTCCCTTGAAATAGCTAACATGGAGGGAGATGTCTATTCCCCTCTCAGTCAGCTGCAGTGAGCCAGAGGTTTTACTCCAGCTTAATATCTTGGGGATGAGGGAGGGAGCCCATCCAGGCTACAATGAGGGCTTGGTAACTCACATTTGTCATTTTGGCTTCTTCATCTCTCTATCCCTTACCCTCTTGAGCATTGTGTAGCACTGTCCTGGTCTGCTGATCTCCAAAGCTGGTCCTTCAGGCAGCTTTTGGCTCTTTCTTCATTGTTTCTGTGAGAGCATTGAGCTCTGCAGTTTAGTCTGTTGCCATTTTCCCACAATCCTCCACCAATTGAATTTTTTTTTAAATATACTTTTTTACTTTTTAGAAAATAGAGCAAGGAGGTGGGTTTGATGGTCCATGGAACCAACTGAATTTTGATAAGACTGCCAAGTTGACTCAATTGGGAAAGATTAGTCTCTTCAACAAATGGTGCCGGGTGTACTGGATATCAATATGCAAAAGAATGGAGGGGGACTCTTATCTCACCCCATATACAAAAATTAGATCAAAATGGATCAAAGACCTAACTATGAGAATGAGGACTATAAAACACCTCAAAAAATGTAGGGAAGAATTTACAGGATCTTGTGTTAGGCAATGGTTTCTTAGACTTTACACCTAAATCTCACTCAACAAAAGGAAAGAGAGATAAATGGGACCTCATCAAAATAAAAAAAAACTTTTGTACCTCAAGGACTTTATCATGAAAGTGGAGGCAATTGACCTACATAGTGGGATAAAATATTTGGAAACCTCTTATCCAATAAGGGTTTAATGTCTAAATATATAAAATGATCCTATAACTCAACAACAACAAAAAAGACAACTCAATCAGCAAATGGGCAAAAGACCTGAATAGACATTTCTTCAAAAAAGATATATAAATGGCTAAACAGCCCATGTAAAGATCCTCAACATCATTAGCTATTAGGAAATGCAAGTCAAAACCATAATGAGATAACATTTCACAACCACCAGAATGGCTATCATTAAAAAAAAAACAGAAAATTATATGTGTTAGAGAAGAGGTGGAAACAGAAGAATGCTCATTCATTACTGGTGGCAATGTAAAATGGTGCAGCCACTGTGGAAGACAATTTGGCAGGTCCTCAGAAAGCTAAGTATAGAATTACCTTATTACCTGGAAATCCCTCTACTAGGTATATACACAGAAGAATTGAAAGAAGGGATTCAAACAGATATTTTCATAGTGTCATTATTCACAATTGCCAAATGATGGAAGCAACCCAAGTGCACATCAACCAATGAAAGGATAAACAAAATGTGGTATATACACACAACTGAATAATATTCAGCCATAAAAAGGAATAAAGTTCAGATTCATGTGACAAGATGCATGAACCTTGAAGACATTTGTTGAATGAAATAAGCCAGACAGAAAAGGACAATTATTGTATGATCTCATGAAATGAAGAAATTAGAATAAACAAACTCAAGTTAGAATCTGGAATGTACATGACCAGGGGATGGGTTTGATGTAGGTTATGGGAAGTTAATGCTAAATTTGTGCAGAATTTGTTTGGGTTGATTGTAATGTTTCAGAAATGCATTGTGTTGATGGTAACACCACAATGTGAGTATAATTAACATCACTGAATTATATTTGTGAATATGTTTAAAAGGGGAAATTTTAGGTTGTTTTTATGTTACTACAATAAAAAGTAAAGATAAAACATAAGACTTTACAATACAGTGAACCCTTTGGTAAGTGATGTACTCTAGTTAATAATACAAGTATAAAAATGTTCTTTCATGATTTATAACAAATGTATCATAATAATGCAAGGTATTGATAATTGGGTGGTATATGGGGAAAAACACCATAATGTAAACTATGGACTATAGTTAGTACAATTATAATATTCTTCCATCAATTTTTAAAAAGATACCACATTAATGCAAAGAGATAATAATAGGGGAGGTTATATGTGAACAGTGTACATTTTACATGATTACCTGTAAAACTCCAACTTCTCTAATTAAAAAAAAATTACAGCTAAAAATTAAATAATATCATATGCCCTACTACATAAGATGACAATTCTCAAACGTTTGTGTAAACAATTAATGATTTTGGCTTAGCTTATTTTCATTTTTTAAAAAATATTTTATATTCTTTTTTCCTTGAATAATTATTTTTATATTTGCCTTCTTTTTGTGATCATATTCAAAACCAATTTTTAAAACCAATTATCTTATGTACAACCAGATTCATTAATTCATGCTTTGTATGTAGACCCTGTCTTCCCCTTGCATGATTTCAGTATTTTGATTTATCACTAATTTGAAGAATAGTACATAGGAATAGTGTTTTTCAGTAAGAATACATAAGCATAATTCTTTACATGCACTTGCATATCTGAAAATGCCTAATTCTGCACAAAAGAAAATTTACATATTTATGTGTAAAACTCTTGACACCTTATTTTTACCTACAAAATTTCTCAATTACCTATTTTTTTCTTTTGTTGCTTGCACCATTGGTGTAAAGTATAAGAAACCATTGCCTAACGCAATTTCCTGAATAGGTGTCCTTATATTTTCTTCTAAGATTTTCATATAGTTTTTCTTCTTATATTTAGGGGTTGATTCTTTTTAAGTTAATTTTTGTTTATGGTATATGTAAGTGGTTGTCCTACATTCTTTTGCGTATGGATATCCAGTTTTCCAGCACCATTAGTTGATATGACTATTTTCTCTCATTTTGTGAACTAGGCATGTTTATTAAAAAATAGCTCATGGATGTGAGGGTTTACTTCTGAAATCTCAGATAAATTCCATTAGTCTTTATGTCTGTCCTTGAGCCAGTGCAAACCTGTTTTGATTACTACAGTTTGTAAAAAGTTTTAACATCAGGAAGTATGAGTGCTCCAATTTTATTCTTTTTTTGCAAGATTGTATTGGGTATTTGAGGTCCTTTGCAATTCCATATAGTAGAGGATTTTGTTTTTCCATTTCTGCAAAAAAGGCTGTGGGAATTTTAAAAGAGATTGTATTGACTATATATATTGCTTTGGGTAATATTGACATATGAACAATGTTAACTCTTCCATTCTATGGATATGAGATATCTTCCTACTTATTTAGCTATCTTTAATTTCTTTCAGCAGTGTTTGTAGTTTACAGTATACATGTTTTTCATATGGTTAGTTCAATTTATCCCTAGATATTTTCTTTTTTGATGCTTTAAAAATGAGTTTGATTTTTCATATTTGAGTTGTTCATTGATAATGTATAGAAGCACCACTGAATTTGTGTGTTGAAATTGTACCTTGCCACTTTGCTTAATTCATTTATTAGTTCTAATAGTTTTCATGTGGATTCCTTTAGGTTTTCTACATATAAGATCATGTTGTCTGCAAATAAAGATAGCTTCAGTTCTTCCTTTCAAATTTGTATGTCTATTATTTCTTTTTCTGACTTAATTGCTCTGGGAAGACCTTCTAGTACAATGCTGAATAACAGTGGTGAAACAGGAAGCTTTGTCTTGCTCCTGATCTTGCAGGGAAAGCTTTAAGTCTTTTACCTTTGAGTATGAGGTTATCTATGGGTTTTTCAAAAATGGCCTTTATCATGTTGAGAAAGTTCCCTTCTATACCAACATTTCTGAGTGCTTTTGTCAAGAAAGTGTGTTGAATTTTGTTGAGCACTTTTCTGCATCTATTGAGGTAATCATATGGGTTTTTGCCATGATTCTATTTTAGTAGTGTATTACATTTATTGTTTTTCATCTGTTGAATGACTCCTGCATTCCTGGTATGAATCCCACTTGGTCATGATGTGTAATCCTTTTAATATGCCATTGATGTGCTTTGCTAGTATTTGTTGAAGGATTTTTGCATCTATATTCATAAAGGAAATTGGTTTATAATTTGATTTTCTTTTGATGTCTTTACCAGGCTTCATTATCAAAGTAATTTAAGGAATTAGGAAGTACTCCCCATTTTTAATTCATCAGAAAAGTTTGAGAAAGATTGGTTTAAATTCTTCTTTAAATATTTTGTAGAATTCACCATTGAATCCATCTGGCCCTGGACTTTTCATTGGTGGAAGTGTTTTGCTTAATGATTCATTATCTATACTTGTTATAGGTTTGTAGATATTTTTATTTCATCTTGGATAAATTTGAATAATTGATGTAATTCTAGGATTTTTTTTCCATTTCTTCTAAATTATTTAGTTTCTTGCTATACAATTGTTCATTATAGTGTCTTATATATATATATTTTTGTTACATATCTCCCCCCTTTCTGCTTGTTCTTGTTGTGTTCATTTTTGTGTTCTGCCTCTGCTTTGTCTCTCCCCATTGTGGCAACGTGCCAAGTCAGCTCACCACACAGGTGGCTTGCCCCGCTCGTGGGCGGCTCTGCTCTGTTTGCGGGCAACTTGCCCTGCCCGTGGTGGCTTTGCACTGCCCGTGGTAGCTTTTTGCCCTGCCCATGGCGGCTCTGCCCCACCCACGGTGGCTTACTCTCTCAAGGAGGTCTGCCCGCTCAGAGAGGCCCCGGGAACCGAACCCGGGGCCTCCCATGTGGTGAACCGGCGCCCTATCCACTGGGCTACAGCTGGCCCCCCTTATAATTCTTTTCATTTCCGTAAGGTCATTTGTGATATAATTTTCCTTTCTGACATTTATTATTTGCATCTTCTTTCTTTTTGCTTTTTCAGTCTAGCAAAGGGTTTGATTTAAAAACACTTTTATTTTGTTCATTTTCATAATTGTTTTTCTCTTCTCTATTTCATTTATCTCGACTCTATCTTCCCATAGATGCTGGTATAAGGCCAGAAGTTGTTGCATATGAGAGAAACTGATATTGGTGTCTACTCTTGACCTTCAGGGATCTACCAGACTAAGAATCACAAGAAAGAGAAGGAAGAAACCTAACCAGTGAAATAGTGCACTGGGTCTTTAAGTCTTGGTTGATTTTGGTGTGAGGCCAGAAACCACTGTTGTAGAAAGGCCTGAAACCTGGGCCATAGTCTATATTGTGCCTTCAGAGGTCTTCCAGAAAAGGAAATGCCCACACACAGACACAAAGAATGAAAAAAGAAAAGGAAAGAAAAGAGAACATGAGTGAAAGAAGGTGCATTCACTATTTATGTCCTTGTGGATGCTGGTAGGCCCCTGAAAGCACTGCTGCCCAGAGGACTGAAATTGAGTCCAGCTTTTGTTTGCTTCAGGGATCTACCAGACCAACTGTTAACCACAGCCCCTACATTTAGAGGAGAAGTTTTCCTCTCCAGTCCTGGCCTCAGCTGACCTCTCCAAATCCAGGCCCCATTGCCATAGCTTCAGCCATTTCGGTAGCTACAGCCATGGGGCTGAACATTGGGGTGGCCACTGATTCATGCATTCACTTTTAAAAGTCGAACTCTTGGCAACTTCACACTTCCACTGGCACTCCTGTAGTTGCTCTAAATGTCCATTCTCATTCCAGGTTTAACACAAAGTTAATTTCATTCTCTTATTCTAGCTCTTTCATTTTTCTATAGGAGGGGGTGATTTATAAAACTTCCCACTGCACCATTTTGAACCTGTACTCTCTTTATTGTTTCTCTAATCAGAAAAATTCAGTATTTCCAGATAGGGTTATGCCATAAGGATGCATGAAGGCCTTCTTCTAAATTATTTCTTTATGACTATGTTGCTCAGTTATAAAGTGTTTTCTGTGCTTTCATTGCTGAAATTACTAATTTGTTCCTGTAAAACCTAAAAGATTGGGTAATATTCCAAGCTAACAGTGGCATTGTTTTTTTTTTAAAATATCTCATATATTTTCATGAATTTTATAATGTGAAGATTGGGGAACACAATTTAGGGGAAGCTAGTCAACACCTTCATTTTTAAATCAATCTCTATAATATCAAATAACATATACTTATTTACTTTATTCTGTCAAAAATACTTTGTCAGTTTATGTGTGATTCCAACCCAAGAAAGACATGCTTACATATAATTTACAAGGGTACTTTCTTGCAGGTTCTAATAGTTAGCTGCTTTTTGATTGCAATAATTTTGATAAATGTTACACTGACAATATTAATTCATTAATGTCAACATTATCAATCATATGTAGCTTGAAGGGTCATTTTCAGTTAGTAGCCTAAGGCAAAGTCACCAACTGTTAATGCTCTTGCATAATAACTTTTTAAAAACTATAGAATTAATATGTGGTGTTTGATATTTTAAGTAGTTTTGGAAATTAATTAATATGATCGTTCCAAAATATTTTCAAAGTGAATAAATATGTGTACGTACTTTCTCTTATCTTATATTTATTTATATTTACTTAAATTTATTCTCTAGTTAAATAGAAAATTATTACCTTTTCCAAATCTTGAAACACAAACTTTATATGTAATGTACTGCAATTTCTGAATAACAGTCAATTATCAAATAGTGAACAACTGGTAATTGAGCCAACACGTAATCTGGCTATGCAATGAAAAGCAAATTTATCAAAAGGATGAATTTTAAAAGAAGAAAACAAGACACCAAAGTAAAGCATTTTGTGGACACCATCTATCATTGCAATTTAAGCTTTGTGGACTTGAAAATTTTAGGTATTATTGATAGAGTTTTAAATACCAGTTTTTATTAAAACTTTTGGAGGAGAATTTTAAACTGGGAAATGTGAGTAGTAGTTAGGGGAGGGAAACATAAAAATGTGGAAACTAAATGAAACTTACTTAGAAAAAAATTTAAGCGAAAGTAATTTGGGTCCCCAAAATAGTCAATGGTTCATATCCTGTTCCAAATGAAAATTCCTCCTTTTAGCCAGTTGCTGCTGTGATATTCAATGAGCTCAGTGTTAGACCAGCATTGTGTATTTTTGCTGTGGCTTAAATAGGTTTACTTTGCAAGCACAGATTTTAGAGAAAAAGCACATGGGGTAAAATGCTTATAAACAACTTTACGCACTACCACTCTGCTTTATAATATAGTTATAAAAATTAGCTAGTATGAAATCCTGCACTGCCATTTGCTAGCTCTGTGACCTTGTCCAAATTATTTAAGTTCTCCCTGCCCCAGGTTTTTCATCTGTAAAATGGTGATAATAATTCAGAGTTGTTGGTATAATTAAATGTAATATACAAGAAGCACTTGGAAGAATTCCTGGAATAAAATGAGTGTTATATTAGTGTTAGATATCATTGTTATTTTGTGATTTACTTTCCATTCTGCTCCATTTACAATATACTTTCATGTAGTAATAACATCCAACAGGACAAAGAAGAAATATGGATGCTTGAAATATATATTTATTATTTTTTATATTTTTCATTGAAGTCAGTGGAAGATAAAACAGCTGTGAAAAACTCAAGAAATTCCCTAGCATGGAGAACAAATTTAACATCTTTTATTTGTAATCCCTATTTTACTCCTCTTTATGCTACTCTTAATCTTCTTCAATAAACCCTCCCCCAGATCATTACTCAATAGAGAGAAATTCTAAAAAGGAAGCAAACAGAAATAGTGGTGATAAAGACCAAAATACCTGAAATAAAAATTCTCTAGAGGGTTCAGTGGCAGATTAGAACTGTCAAAAGGAAGAATTAGTCAACACAGATGTAGGACAATTGAAATGATTCAGGCTGAGAGCAAAGTGAAAGAAGAATTTAAAAAGCAAACAGAACCTAAAGGTCTGTGGGACACCAGCAAGCATACCAATATACACATTATGGGAGTTACAGAAGTAGAAAAAAGACAGAGAGTGGCAGATGAACCGTCAAAGAAATAAGGGCAGAAAACCTACCGATTAAAGGGTAGATATGAATAGTCACATTCAAGGAGCCCAACAAAACCCAGAGAAGATTAATTCAAAAAGAACTATACCCAGAAACATAGGAGTAAAATTATTGAGTACCAGGACAAGGAGAGTGTGCTGAACCCAGCAAGAGACAAAGATTGTGTTTTGTACAAGGGAGCCCCTATAAGATTAAGTGCCAATTTATCATCAGAAATCATGGATGCAAGAAGCAGTTGAACAAAATAAAATGTTGAAAGAAAACAATTACCAACTAAAGTTTTATATATGCTGAGACTGTATTTCAAAAATGAGAGAGAGATTAAGAAACACCCAGATAAACAAAAGATGAGAGATAGCACCACTAGATCTGCCCTACAAATAATTATAAAGGAAGTTCTTTAGACTGAAAGGAATGGGTGTCATTCAGTTGTTTTAGTTTGCTAGGCTGCTCAAAAAAGATACCATAAAATGGGTTGGCTTTAATAATAAAAATGTATTACCTCACAAGCTTACATTTTTGAGGCCTTGAGAATGTCCAAATCAATACATCATCAGGATGATGTTTTCTTCCTGAAAATAGACCGCCTGCATTGGTGGACTCCTCTGTCACATGGCAAGGCACACGGTAGCATCTATTGGTCTCTTCATTCTCTTCTAGTTTTTGTTGCTTTCAGCTTCTTGCTCCATGTCATTCTCTCTCTGTAGTCATCCCTTTTATAAAGAACTCCAGTAAAAGGACTAAGACCCAACTTGAGTCATGCCTTAACCTAAGTAACCTCATCAAAAGGTCTCATGTACAATAGGTTTACACCTACAGAATGGATTAACGTTTAGAATATGATTTTCTGAGGTACTACACAAAAAAACCACCGCACTCTACCCTCTGGATCCCAAAAAGATGTTTTTTCCATAAGCAAAATATTTCATTCCATCATAATACCCCAAAAGCTGCATAAACTTTCAGTAACAATGCTAAGTACAAAATCATCAAAATCAGGTCTGTCCTGGGGCACAACTCCCAGCAGGCTGTGGGCCTGTGAAACTCAGAAAACACACGAACTTCTTCCAACATATAAAGTAGGGTCAATTATAGGATAAACATTGCCATTCCCATAAGGAGAAATTGGAAGAAAAACAGGGTTCACAGGCCCCAAACAATTCTGAAAACCTGTAAGGCATACTTCATTAGATTTCAAGGTCTGAGAGTCATTTATAGAACAATGCTGTCCTTGGGGCCTGATAGAGTGGCATCCGCCCCCTTTCCAAGTGTATTCACAGCAGTCAGGCTCTCCCCAAACACTGCGGTGAAGACTCCAAGATCTTCAGGCACTGGAGTGATGGCCATGCTCTAGGCTCCACCCCAGCCAAACACCAGGACTGGATAACTGTATTTTTAATCCTGGCTTGCACTGAAATGGCTGACTGGTTTTATGTTCAGTTAAACCCTCACAAGGAGC
Organism: Chaetophractus vellerosus; assembly: GCA_004027955.1. NCBI lineage: Eukaryota > Metazoa > Chordata > Mammalia > Cingulata > Chlamyphoridae > Chaetophractus > Chaetophractus vellerosus. The sequence continues at coordinate 17,946 of PVKH010009641.1, forward strand.
ACTATTTTCTGGGAACTCACATTCTGGAAGCTCAGACTTTCCTTTTTTAAAATTAATTAATTAATTAGTTTGTTTATTTCAAGGAAACTATAGATTACATAAATATTACATAAAAAATATAGTGGATTCTCATATGCCCCACTCCCTCCCCCTCCCACACTTTCCCACATTAACAACACCCTTCATTCTAAACCTTCAATTTCTGGTTTCTTTATGTCCAGGAGTTCAGTTCTCAGCTTATCCCTTCCCTCTCACATTTTACTATAGGTTACAAGGAGAAATCAAGCAGCACTTTCCACATTTAGTTTGGAAATACCCAAGCTCATTACTTTCAAATTCTGCCTTCCATCCAACATCAGGACTCCATTTTGCCCAGTTGTCTGCTACTCTAAAACTAAGGTCACCTTTCTTCCAGTTTGCAATGATACCTTCATCATTTCTGTCTAAGGATTCCTCAGTACATTTAGCATTCATATTTCTATGAACAGTCTGTTCAAAGCAGTTGTAATGGTTTGAGTTTGATTTAATTATGAATTCCAAAAATATAAATTAGATTATGTTTGTAAGCTAATCTGTTCATCTGGGCATGATTAAGTTATGAGTAGGGTGTTAACTGCCACCTCAGTGAGCCGTTGAGCCCCACCCCTCGGTGGATGTGGTCTCAAGTATAAAAGGCTAGACAAGAGGAAGCAGATTGAGAAAAGCAGATTGAGAGAAGCAGATTGAGAGCAGAGATTTAGAGAAGCAGAGATTTGGAGAAGGAGATTTGAGAAGCAGTTCTGATGTTGGAGTGAGCCGTTCGCCCGATAGTCTACAGCTGGCCTTGTGGAGAGACGCAAAGCATAGAAAGCCTC
>PVKH010009642.1:0-18699 GCA_004027955.1 Chaetophractus vellerosus
CCCCCCCCCCCCCCATACTATAGAAGATTTATTTGTATTAATTAGCATCTTAATTTGACCCACAGAAAGTACATCACTGACCTTTTCTGTTACTTTATATATTAGTCTTGTCATAGAGCTGTACATGTTGTCTCTAACACATTTTAAAATCCTGACAGCAATTATATTTTACATTCTGTTTTATGTAAATTACATCCTATGTTCTCTTGGTGTAGGAGAAAAAAGAAAGATCTTGATGTTCTGGAAATACCATCTATTCCAAACCCTTTTCCCGAGCTGTGCTGTTCTCCATTTACGTCTGTGTTGTCAGCAGGCCTGTTTCCCAAAGCAAATTCAGCAAAAAAACAGGTATGCATTTTTAAATTTTCTAATTAAAAATTCTCAGTTCAAAAAATCATACAGTTTTTAAGATATTCAGTAGCTTAAATAATCACAAAAGATTAGCATGGCTTATGGCGATCACTGTTGACTGACATAGTTCTTTGGCATCACTTTCCTTTTCAGGCCTCAGTTTTTTTCATTTATGTAATAGGGTTGTTAAAACTTACCTCTTAGAGTTTTGAGATGGGTTAAAAGAGAGAGTTTATGTAAAGCACAGTATTTGGAGCTGTTATTCACAAGGTGGGTAGAAGAGTTACATGTTTTAATAGATTATCAATTTTAAGTGAGGAATTGGAAGGGGGGCAGTGGTAGTGGGGAGATAAAGAGATTGGTTGATTCATTCAATATCTTTAATCTTTCATATTCTCAATCCAAGTCAATCTCATTTATGAAAGGAAAGTGATATAGTGAATCTAATAGTTGGAATTCTGGGACTTGACATGTCTTTATTTCAGTGAATTACTCAGTTTGGAGGCTTCTGGCTGCAGAAGGTAGATGACTTCTAAGTGATGATTAGAAGATAGACTTTATTTTTGTGATTTTTCTTTTCAAGTTTTGGACTGAGTAAAGAAACTTAGATTTCAAAGAAATTGCAACTGAGCAACTATGGGGAGATGTATCATGATTATATATTTTGAGAGAAAAAAAATCAGGGTATCCCAGAATGATGAATCTCTTCTCAATATGCCCCTTAACTTCCTTAGCTTTCTCCTTCCCCCGGTTTTGAACCAACAAAACAAGAAGAGGCTTCGCTAGGCAAAATGCATCTTGTTTGAAAGAGTTGAAGCAATAAATGCAAACAGTGAAATGCTTGAAGTGAGGAGTGGTATAATGAACACAGAGAGGCAAGAGAGTTGATAATTTCTCTCCACCTATTGTTCTCTTTCTTTTTTCTGCAGTGTTACTGCTTCCTCTGTTGTGGGTTAAATAAGATGTGTGTTTATAGTTTTAGGAATGGAGGAAATATTCTAGGGAAAAGATGAATTCTTCATAACATATAGCAATAATAGAGGCAGTAGGAAGCTTTCCAAGGAATGCTATGTTTTGGTGGAAGTCTGGTATAGCAAGGCATATATACTTTTGGGGGAAGATTGAAGTCTAACTGGTACTTGTGTTTTGGATAAGGACTGGAGAAAGTGGGAATAAATATTTCAGGAACAGAGGTATGCTCTGAATCAGGGTCTGCCATGGAAAGACAAGTTCTAAAGTAGGCAGCACTGTGACTTTGGATGAGAGGATGGACTGGGGGAGATTCTCTCAGAGCTTTGTTTTCAGGGTGAGGTTTAGAGTTAGATCCCAAGGTAAAAACAGGCCTGGTGAAATGTCTAGGCCCTTTGAAAGTTTGGCATTTGGGTTAGCATGTAAGATGGGAATAGGGATGATAGATTTTATTGTGTGTGATGGTGGTGGAGAAATCAGTTCTGGATTGTCTGTGTGACCTGGAATGGGAAAAGGAAATGTTTAATGATGACATACAGTCATCTGGGGGAATTTAATAGATTATTTCCATATTAACGGTCTGCAATGTTCCTTGATCTATCCTAGCACTGAGGCATTGAGCTAGCAAGGATGCCATCCAAGGGGTGTTTATCCAAAGAGGGTTTTGATTTGGGGTTGGATTAGGGGAAGATGATGAAGGGAGGAAGGGCAGTAGAGGGAGAGAGCTCTCAGCTGACTCACTTTAATTTGGTGAATGCACACTGGAAGAATGTCTGAGAGATTCATTGACGTGGCAGTGTTTATTTTGAGTAGAGAAAGAGAATAGGTGTTGGTATGCTTATGTCAATAGAGAGAGAAAAAAGAGACAGTAGGTGAGATGTTGGGGTTAAGGCAGGGGGAGCCCTAAGTGTGGGGAATGGCAACATTTCATCAGAGTACGGTTAGCAAATGGGCAAAACGGGAAAAGGGTGATGTGTTACTGTTGCCTCCAGACAGGTTTCCTGCTTTGGCAGGAAACCTGGTTCCACCCTATTTAATGAGCAGAGAGTTCTGGTGTTCTCCTGGGGACCAGTCCTGGAGGGTGTTCCTACTGTAGAAGGATATTCCAGAGTTAGGAAGAAGGAAGTTTCCTTTTTATGTTCTTTTATGTTTCCATTTTTCCTACCTTGACTGCATGTAGAACAGATCCTTTGTTCTTATTCCTTTGTACATGACTCACTTCTTTGGAATGAGTGAGGTTTGAGAATAGATGTCTTCATGTCAGTAATTCCACCAAGATCAGAAGCTTTGAGAAAGAGATGACCCTTTTTCAAGATGGTATCTATGGCAAATGATATCTGACCTGTTGAGATGACGTAAATGAGTGTATGTGATGGGTTTTAATGATTATTATTTATGGTGAAACATTGTAAGAGATGATGTCACTTTTCTTTTTTTTTTTTTTTTGGTTTAACCATTCCAGTTTTTTAGTAATTCTTTCTTCCTCAGAAAATGTGAAGAATTGTAATTGTTATTTATGAATAAATACCAGAAAGTTAGAAAGAATCCAGTCTAGAAATGTTACATTTCATCTCACCTTTTAAAACCACAGTCAAAATCATTTTATAGGTCAAAAGTATTTTTTTTTTTACAGTTTGAGATGCCTACATAATTCATGAATGGTAAAGTACATTGAAACCACAAATTGGATATGTTTTATCTCTTTTTGTAAATAAAATGCCCCAAAGTATATAATACTGTAGGCTTTCAGTATTTTTCTTTGAAAAGGAGAGCTAGAATGATGTAGAAACGGGTTTCTTTTCCGTCTTTCCTTGTTATAATGCTGACCATATATATTTCCTAGGTATATCTTTCCATGTTTCGCAGTAAAACAGATTTAAAGTAAACTTTCCTTTGTATAGATGGTGCAGAAAGCTTGCTTGCAATTTAGATTTTATATTAAAAGCTACTTACCTCATGAATAAGGATATCTCTTTTTTAAAAAAAATCTGATTGATATTAACCAGGAATTCATTCCTTAGCAATGAACCATAAAAACCTATTATCTGAATAAAGGGTAAGAGTAAGACACGTTTAGCCCTTATAGCAGATTAGTTCTCGTCTCAAGTTCGTTTACACATAGGTAATTTTTGTGGTTAGACCCAAATTGTGTAGTAGCTCTTGGCAAGTTGCTTCCCTGGACTCTGCAGTATATCTAATTCAGAATAAAGCCTCTGACAGTTTTAAAGAAAAAAAAATCTATGAAAAACCGTGTGTGGTAGAATATTCATGCTGGAAGAGATCTTTGAGATTGGCCTAATGCTCTTCTTTTACAGCTGAATAAATTGAGTTTAAGAACGCTCTGATGTTAATGTGGCTGCTTTCATTTCCTAGGCTGCCATAACAAAGTACCACAAACTAGGTGGCTTAAAACAACAGAAATTTATTTTCTTGCATAATGGAGGCTCACAATGCCAAAGCAAGGTGTCAGCAGGGCCATTCTCCCGTGGAAGTATCTAGGAAATAATCTTTCCCTGGTGAAGTCAGGTGTTTCTTGGCTGTGGCAGCATAACTCCAATCTCTGCCTCTGTTTTTACCTGGCCTTTCCTCTGTGTGCCTCTGTGTCTCCTCTTCTTAAACGGGCACCAGACATTGGATTTAGGAACCCCTCTGAATCCAGGATGATTTCATCCTGAAATCCTTAACTAATTATACATATACAAAAACCTGATTTCTAAGTAAGGTCATATTCTGTGGTTCCCAGTAGACATGAATTTTGGGGAAACACTCTTCCACTCACTGGCTGATAGTGGTATAGCCAGGACCTAAATCTGAGTTTCTTGAGATTTGAACAGTCGTTTTATAGGTAGGTACATTTTCAAAAGAAAGTAAGAACCGTGAGTGTAGAACAAATGATGAATTTATATCAGTGCTGTTAGTTATAACTACCTATAATACAAAAAGACCAAGGGTGACTGACGAATGCATTTACTAACATTCACCTAAGGACCTGGAATAAATTCCTCCTTTTTCCTTTCTCTAATATAATTGTTTCTTTGTATTTTGTCCTCTAGTTTTCTTACCCATATTCTCTCTAAAGGTTAGGTATGAAAGATCTACTAAATAATTGGCTATGTTATCAAGTAGGGTTTATTAGTATTATTAATAAGCAGTTTTGCATACAGTTTCCAATCCCCAGGATGTTATCTCACAAGAACATCAGGAAGTTGGTATGTCATTCCCAGTTTAAGATTTTAAGAAAGTAAGTGCAGACACTGGAAGTGGTTCTGTGGCTTCACAGTTTAAATCAAGGGCAATCAAAAAGAATATAGTTTCCCAATGTTCTTTGCTCCTCACTACACTGTTTCTAGTCTATTCTCTATAGAATTCCTACTTTTCATGTATCTCATTAAACAAAAAAAAAATCTTCCAAATAATTCAGAAATTATTTTACTATATGTTCAGACCTTGATTTCTTTTTCCTCTTGTGTTCCAGAATCTAACAAAGGATAGGTAGATCTCTTTCCCCAGTTACAGGGCCTCTGATATCATTCCTTTGCGATGCCAGTGATTACTGCAGTTTCTACAGTGCTAAGCCCGTATGTGTGGTCCTTGTGGAATCTCGTATGAGCCTGTATGTGGAATCTTGGGTGACTGCTACATTAACTGAATGCGCAATACTAATTTCTTTCAGTATACACAGAAGAGAAAGAAATAAACTGTACCCCTATCTTCCCATTAATCAGACTTAACAAATATCAAGATTTTGTCTTATTTTCTTCATTTGTTCTTTTTTTTTTTTTTTCTCTTTTTAGTTTCTTTGCTGAAGTATTTTAAAGCAAATCATAACATCAGGTCATTACATTCCTACTTACCCGTTATTCACTTAATAAAAATAACAATAATTCCTTGGTATCATCTTAAACCATCCGTAATCAAATTTCTTAGTTGGGATAACACATGAAATCCTCACATTACAAACTCGCTATGTTTCAGAAGCCTGCAGATTAACTTTTGGGAAGTTGGAAGTTATTTTCACATGGAAACTTATAAATTGTATTTAGAGCCCCAAGTTATTTCACAAAATCCCATTTAAAGTGAAGTGAAACATGAGTATATATGCAGAAAGAATAATAGAAACAATATTTGTTCCTCTGAGGATTTCAATATATACATCTTTTCAACAGAAATTTGCTACTTTTGAAAGCTAGCACTTGATGAATATCAATTTTTTTGGAAAAGAATTTGAAAGTAGACAATTCTTTGTAGAAATCAGGCATTAGAGTATTGCTTCTCAAAGTGGACTGCCTTCCTTAGAATCAGCAGGGTTGCTTGTTAAAAACCGATTGAATAATGATCACTTGGAGAAGGGCACAGGAATTTGTCTTCTGATTTTTTATCTCTATGATGTTTTCACAAAATCAGTACTACTCTTGTTTTCTGCCACTTTCAGACTTAGGACAATCTGACCTTCCAAAATTGTGGACAGTTTCATTTAGTTGAGAAAAGTTGGGAATATTCTGAATGGACTTTAGTTGGTGTTTTAGCTAGGTATTGATTGTTTGGAGGAAACAGAGCCTCACATGAACTAGCCTGAAGGTTATGTGTTCATACCTGAAGGCCAAAAGTTCACTGGTCTCATGAGAGATTGGAATTGGGAACTAGAGAGTCAGCAAAAATCAAGGCAATAACTTTTTCAATTTTCTCTCTTTTGTTCTCTCTCAAGCATAGCAAGTAATCTCTGCTTCTCCTTGCAAATCTGCTTCGTTCGCCATTTCTCTATAGACTTGCTTGCTCTAATTGTGTCAGCACATCGGACCCTAGATGGCCGCCCCTGAGTTTTCCTGCACTTGGTAACTGACTGGATTCTAGAAAAGAGAGAGAAATGAGCCCCGTGTGTCATATTCAGTCAGCTGTGGCCAAGGGGCAAGAGAGACCTGGCCTATTGCTCACTCAGCAAGTGCTGTGGAAACAGATTCTGTGAGAAGTAGGCACAGGTTCACTAGGTATGGCCTATGGGGCTGGGGAGGAAACAATGGACATCTAGTGTTCTAGGATAAAAAGAAGAGCACAAACCAAAAGCAGGATGATACAAAAGCAAATTATTATCTTAGATGGATGATATATGATTATCCATCAGTTGGTTTGCATGAATTAGCCTATCCAGTTCACAGTGTCCAGTTCCTTTGCCTCAGCCCATTTAATTTACTTGAAGAATATTTACCCAACATTTGTTATAGTTGATGCCTCCCTTCAGTGGTGGTCACCTTTCTTGGATGTTGTCTTGAACTTGCATCTTACTGCGGTCCCTTAGACGGTCATGGCAGCAGCTACCAACTCAGAATCCTCCCACCTCATGCTAACTCACCACCACATGTAGCAAAAGACAACTGTCTTTTCCTCTTCTAAAATTTAAATCCCCTAACAGATCTATTTGCCAAGGTTTTTTTTTTTTTTTTGAATTTTTGGTTAATTTGCAGAGTATATTTGCAGCCCACCTTAATCTGCAATATGGGTTTTCTCACTTCTTTGAAAACTCAGCTTCTGCTTTGTCTTTCTCTAGGGGTATATATTATGTTCTGGCAAGAGAGAGAAAATTGGAGTCATCTGTGGTTCAGTATAAATGTGGATCTTAATTAAAGAAAAAGGATTCTGCAGGCATATGGATGTTGCTTTGAAAAATGTGGGCTAATGTGCAATAGTAATACATTTTATTGTGTTTTATTTATGTGTGTTTGAGCAGAAGAAACAAACTTGGAGTTCTCCTTTTGGTACTCTAGATAATAGGTCAAGAAAGAAAGTAGGCAGTGGCCACAAACTTTTGCCAAGGCAAGGGAGCAAAAGGGAAGGGGTCAAAATCAATTTACAAGAAAAATAGGAGAACTGAGATAGAGTGCCCTTTACTTTTTGCCCTTCCCTTTAGGGAAATTTTTTTTCAAAGCCACAGAGAAAATAAACACAAATAGGAGGTTTAAAATCCATACTTCATCAGTTTACAAATGATCATATTTCAAAAGATCATTAATAAATTGGATGCTTATTCACATTCATTTTTCCAAAGATGTAACGTTCTGTGTGGTGGTTAGGGTCTCAGGCCATGCAGTAAAAGCTTTTTAACTCATGATAGAACCAAAGAATTGACACCAACAACATCCCAGGCAGCGTTCTTAATATTGTTTCAGTGGAAAGACGTGAGTCAATAGGATGTGATTGAAAGATACTGGACTTGGAATCGCTTAGTTTTTAATCTGGTCATGCTACCGATGCGAGATGTGATATGAGCTTTATTACCCACTCTTTTTGGGCCTTAGAGTTTTATGGTTTTATTCCATTCCAAGAGCAAGTAATTCTGATGACTCCATAAGCAAAAATAAGTACTGTGCAGTAGATATAGGAGTTTGGGGGAGGCTTTCTTGGTCCCGTTGGCCCTAGAAGCTTCTCTCAGTCTCTTTTCAAATCTTCCCACAGGGTCTCTGCACCTTCTTTGATAAAGAGCATGCTTGGGTTTCCATATGGCATGGAACCACATTCATGGACATGATGGGGGGAGAAGAGCCTGGTAAAACTAGAAATTGTGCGTGAAGGTCATGGTCCAAATATCAGAAAGAGAATCAGGATACCTAATCTGGGATGGGCCAGGGTAGGTGGTGAAGTTGAAGTACAGAATCAAGTATTTAAACTTAGATGTAAGCATATGAGATTAGATGTGAACATTTGAGGCTGGATGTGGGTCCAAAATGCTTTAGGCTCTGTTTGGTTTAAAAGGGTCCACGGTGGTCCTAGCCCTTAGATCCTTCTCTAAATGCCTCTTTCTCTACCCTCAACTGGTGTTCCTGCTCAAATTAGAAAATCAATCACTCTATTTCTCAAGCCAAAAACCAAGGAGACCTCTTTCTCTCTTGTATCTTTTGTCAAGGTGAGCTAATTCTATCATCACAATATATTTGAATCCATAAAACTTCTCTCCTTCTCCACTGCTACCATGCTAATTTAGGCTGCTGTCTTCTCACCTACAGGAGCCTAAAAAATGACCTCTTTGCTTCTGCTTTGGCCAGTCTTGGACCATTCTCCAGACACTTGTTACAGTGAACTTTTAAAAATGTAGATTAGATTGCGTTATTCCCTGGTTGAAAAACTTTTGATAACTTGATAACCAATCCCCGGTATCTCCTAAAAACAAACAAATGATAAAAACAAACTCTTTTTGGGGGCAGATGTAGCTCAGTGGTTGAATGCCTGCTTCTTATGTGTGAGGTCCTGAGGTTAACCCCTGGTACCTCCTGAAAAAACAAACAAACAAACAAAAAAACCCCAGTGTTCTATCTTGGCCTACAGGACTCTGAATGCTTTGGCCCCTACCTACCTCTTAGCCCTCATCTGGGTTCTACCATTTTTGTTCATTATACTTCAGCCACAGTAAATGGGCCATTGTACCTGTCTGTGAACGTGAACTTCTGAACCTTTGCCTTGCTGTTTTCTATGCATAGAACTTGCTTCCCTGGCTCTGTACATATGTTGACTCCTTTTTATTCTTTAGGTCTCAGCATAAAGTCATCTCATTAAGAAGGCCTTATCCCACCAGCCTATCTGAAGTAGTCTTCCCCACTTTTTAAAAAATTTCTCCCTCATCACATTGCCCAGTTCATTTCCTTGACGGTATTTATAATCTGAATTATCTTGTTTATCTATTTGGTCTAATTATTTATTGTTTATCTCGCCAAATAGATTATCTGAGGCTTGTTTCTCTGGGGTCTTACCTAGTTGTTCAAAGAATAAATGAGCACGTGGATTTTTGAAGATAAAAAGTTCAAACAAATTTTATCAAGTTGCATTAAATGTTTTTTAAATTTTGAAATAATTTCAAACTTACAAAACAGTTGCAAATATACTGCAAACCTCATACAGAGAACTTCAACATTCTCTCCACTCAGATACTCAGATCTTCCAACTTTTAAGTTTTTGCCACATTTCCTCTATCATTCCAACTATCGATCCTTCGGTATATCTATTTTCTTCATCTTCATCAAATATTTTAAAAGTATTTATATTCTGTTAACAAAAATAAAATTATGGGGCCGGCTCGATAGCCCAGTGGATAGGGCGTCGGCATACCACATGGGAGGCCCCGGGTTCGATTCCCGGGGACCTCTCCTAGCGGGCAGACCGCCTTGAGAATGGCAAGCCGCCATGGGCAGGCCGGAGCCGCCGTGGGCAGGGCAAGAAGCTGCCACGGACATGGCAAGAGCTGCCAAGGGCAGGGCAGGTCGCCCACGGATGGAGCGCAGCCAGCCACCCGCGAACTGAAAAGCCGGCCATGAACAGACGCAGAGACCGCCCACAAGCGGGGAAAGCCGCGCCTGCGCAGTGTCCAATCTCGGCGCGTCGCCGCAGCGGGGGGAAGGGGAGATATGTAATAAAATATATAAATCTTTAAAAAAAAAAAATAAATAAATAAAATTATATGCTAGGCTGCTGGGTCCATTGGATTTTAGTAATATGTATCTTTTGCTTCCATTATATACATAGGACATTTTGGTCATGTGTAATGAAATTAATGGAGATATTTCTGATTTTATACTAATCATTTAATGGAGGTATAAGCAAAGAGTGCTCAGTGGACTGCTATACTTTCTTCTAGTTTTTTTTCTTCTAGTTATTTGTGACATTATTATTATGAATATGTTATCTTAGTTCTATGTTATTTTAATTTTGAATGCTTCTAGTTATTTCTCTAAGATATAAAACATAATTAATTTATCAAGATTTTAAAATAATTTTTAAAATCAAAATGTACAGTAATTCCTTTATTTCAATTGAAAGTAAATTTGAACCTTCTCTGATAAAATATGTCTGCTTTGGCTGATTGATTTGAGAGTAAGGACTGACTTTTCCAATTATATGGTTGACATTTTCCTGAAATTGAATGAAATAAATTTGCAGCACTAAACTTTTGGTGAAAATACATTTAAAACACATTGTAAGAAAAAAAAACATTTTATAAAAAAATTGGAAAAAATCATGCAAAAATATGTTGGTTTGGCAAAGGTGTGATAAAATTAACATTCCCCCGCCCCCCAATTTTCTCAGCAAACTGAATTTAATGAAAGAGTAAGAGATAATCAATGGTAAAGTCTTGTTGATAAACTATCCAGAAATTGAGAAAGTGGAGGAATCTGATTGGGTAGCAAATCTTTTTCAAGTCAGATGGTTTCCAATTCTTTGTTTTCAGTCATTGTATAGGAGGCCCTAATTGATTTACAGAATGGTGATCTATAATTGCCCTCTACTACCTCTTCACTCCCTGTCCTCTCTTACCCAACTTAATTTTTCTCTCTAGCACTTATCATCATCTGACATATGATATGTTCACAAATCTATGTGCTTATTCTTTGCCTTTTCCCACTAGAACAGGAACTTTGTTTTGTATGGTGCTCAGTGTCCAGCATTCTAGCAGGTAGATCAATGCCTGGCACTTCTTAGTCCCTCAGTAAATTTTTGCCAAATGAAAGAGTGAATGAATGAATAAATGAATGGGAAAGGAGAAGGAACTGGTTGTATTTATGAGAAGGAATGAGAGAACATTTGGTAATTAAGTGATTGTTAAAATAAATGATATACTGTGTAAGGAAACTTAGGAAAAGAGAAGTTTAGTTTAGTTACTGAGAGGGGTCTGAATATCGTCAGATTTAAGAGGTCCTAGTCAGGATAAATGTTTGAGTATTGATTTACCCTTATTAGACATTCTACATTTGGATTATCCTTGCTCAGAATGAGTTCTCTTCTTTGTCTCTTTGGTCCCCTTGTGAATGTTTTCATTCTTACCAGCACATGTCTGCCAATTTAAAAGCATGTATATTTTATAGGGCTGAGTCCAGTAAAAGCTTTTTTTACCAACCTTCATTCACAGTGGAAGATTACTTTCATTCTTGGGAAGGGTGACATATGCATGTGAAACACAGTATTCAGATGAAAGGGGTATTTTGGTATTATTTACCTGTGTATTGGCAAAACTCTGGCTAGTATCTAGTTTCTCTTTAGAGACTTTTTGCATTATATTACAGTACTCTTACTGTGCTATGCCAAGGAAATTAAAATCAGCTGGAACACTCTGTAGGTCATTGGCTTGGAATCTTAGGGCACTGGGAACTTGATGTTTTGTTTTAGTGACCTCATTTAGGCTGAACCTGCCTTTGTCCCAAAAGCAGAAGGGCCCCTTTACAAAACTGTGTTTTCACCTTGGAAAATATATGGGAGAGATTCAGAGAAAAGTGACTAACTATTCAGAGGTGTTGGGTCAATCTCCATGTAAAGAGTACTTAACTTATGACTGTAGTTGAGAAAGATGAAGAGGAGGCATACTTAAAGTCTCTTGGACATGGATTAGTCAACAAATTCCCTGATATCTGAGACGTACTTTGAAATGTAAAGGAGGCAGTTTTAAGAAAAATGAAAGGACGACGTGTTTACAGGTTTTCCAGCAGTTTTTGGGTCTTGTGCTCTAGCAGATGCTTTGTGAAGACATTGCCAGAAGAGGTCACTCTTGTGGAATGAAGAACCTCCTCTCTCTCTCTTTCAAAATGGGAGGAGATGATGTATATATGTATATTTAGGGTGTGTGAGAATTGTGGGAGACCCATATGTGAAAGTACATGACAAACACCTTTCTGGAATATTAATTTTAATAGAAAATATGGGGAAATATTTTTATTTGAAAACAAACAGTACTGTATTTATGAGTAGAATGCACAATTTGCATGAATTTTGAAATTGTTGCCTACTATACCCTGAGATGGCAAGGCCTGTGTAATTACTTTCTTATACATTTTGTATAATTCTGGTAGAAAAATTTGAGAAGCATTAGTATTGTTTCTAGTTTGTGCAAAGTGGCTCTTTGTAACCCTCAGAAGAGTAGGTTATCTTCTCCCTTTTCTTCTCAGTTCTTCTCAACTAAAGTTCTTTCTCTTTAGGGCTTCTTTGATTTTATTATTAACCTATATGCATTAATATTTAGGATATTGGGTTTTTAAATGTTTGAAATATTTTTTCTACCCTGCTTTCTTGCAGATTGGCAGGAAATTGCTCTCACAAAAGTCTCTGATGTCTACCTCATTTCTGAAGACCAACTTTTCTGTCCTTATTTTGATATCTCAGCACTTTTGGACCTTATTGACTACTCTTTCCTTCTTGAAACACTGTATTTACTTGATTTCCACTTCTTACTGGCCTCTCTTGCATGACATTTCTTTGGTATTCCTTATCCTGTGGTGGTGTTCTTTAGGATTTTGTCCTAGAACTTTTTGTTTTTGTTTTGCTTTTACTGCTGGGGTGATCTCTTCTACTGCTATGGCCTCAATTGAAATATAGGTGGTGATGCCTCCAAAACATACAGGTCTAGACGAGCTCTTTATCCTGGGCTTCCTGCTGGATATCTTCATTTATATAGCCCATTGAGATCTCAAACTCAGCATATACCAAACTGAATTAATACTTATCCTCCCAAACATGTTCCTTCTCCTATGTTCCTCTTCATTGGGAATTACATACTCTCTAACCCATACAAAAAATATCATAACTCTTAGTTCATCTTTGTCTCCTTTCTCTCCTCATCCAATTGGTTACTAAGTCCTTCTGGAAAAAACATCTCTCAAGTTTATCCACTCTTCTTGTCTGCCACTGCCCCAATTCAGGCCAAATCATCTCTCTCATAATTACTTTGATAGTTTCCTCACTGATTTTTAGTCTTGTTTAATTCCTAGAAGTATAATATGCTTTTTTAAATTGAGGAGGTAAAATTCACATACCATAAAATTACCCATTTTAAAGTATAAAATTCAATGGCATTTAGTATATTCACAGTATTGTACAATCATCACCTTTATCTAGTTCCAAAACATATATTACCCCAAAGGGGAACTCCATAGACATTAAGCTATAACTCTCCATTCTCTCCTTTGTCTTGCCCCTAGTAACCACTATTCTGCTTTCTGTCTATGGATTTACCTATTCTGGGTATTTCATATAAATGGAATCATACCATATGTGACATTTTGTGTCTAGCTTCTTTTAATTAACATAATGTTTACGAAGTTCATCCATGTCGTAGCATGTAATCATATGCTTTTAATCATGAACTATTTCAAACATTTAAAGGAGTACATATTTTTTTCTTATTAAGAAATAAGAGTGCTTTTATATGATAGCTCTCTGTACCATTGTTCTCAATCACATTTTGGTTTTCCTTCTTCGCTACTGGGAGAGAGCCACTGTTCTGAAGTTGGTTTCATTTCCTTCCACGTTTTTATACTATTTTAACATAGAGCACTATACTGTGTTAAAATTAATTTATGTGAAAATTTATATGTATCTCTGCAACTTGCTATTTTTATTCAACATTTGAAAATAACCCATGTTAATGAGAGTAAATCTAGTTTATTTTAATGTTTTCATCATATGCATACATTACAATTTATTTATCCATTCCTCAATAAAGAAAATTGAGACTCTTTGCAATTTCCATCATCACAAATCACGCTGTAGTATACATTCTTGTGCCATGTGCAAGATTTCTCTACTGTATATACTTAGAAATGAGATTGCTTGGCTGTAGAACAGGTGCATGTTAAGTTTTACTAGATATTGCCAACTTGCTCTCCAACATGGTTGTACCCACCAGCACTATATGCTTTTCCATTTCACACTTTCTCATTAACAGCTGGTGTTTTCAGAATTTAATTTTTTGCCAATGTAGGTGAGTGTAATAAAATGTAATTACTATGTTAATTTACATTACCTTGGTTACTTGAAAGGTCGACCATCTTTTCATTTGTTTCTTGGACATTCATATTTTCTCTGTGAATCATCCATATTTTTCTATTGGATTCTTTGTCTTTTAGTAATTTACTTGTAAGAGTCCTTTATATAGTCTGCATACTGATCCTTGCAATAGAAAGTACTGCATTAGCAAGAATACTTGATGAAATAATGACCAAAAACTTCCCAACCCTTATGAAAGACATAAATACCAATACCCAAGAAGGACAGTGCACCCCAAAGAGAATAAATCCAAACAGACCTACCCCAAGATACCTACTATCCAGAATGTCAAAATCAGAGATAAAGAGAGGATTCTGAAAGCAGAAAGAGAAAGCAAAGCATCACATACAAGGGAAACTCAATAAGATTAAGTGCTGACCTCTCATCACAAACCAGGGAAGTGAGAAGAAAGTGGTATGATGTATTTAAGGTAGCGAAAGAGAAAAACTGCCAGCCAAGAATTCTGTATCTGGCAAAACTGTCCTTCAAAAATGACAGTGAGTTCAGTCTTCACAAACAAGCAAAAACTGATAGAATATATTACCAAAAGACCAGAATTACAAGAGATACTAAAGGGAGTGCTGCAACTGGAAAGGAAAAAACAAGGGTGAGAGATTTGGAGAAGAGTGTAGAAATGAAAATTATTAGGAAGGGTAAACTAAAGGGTAAGAAGACAGACAATAGAACAATATGACAACAGAGAACCGAAGGACAAAATGGATGAAGTAAGTTTACTGTAATAACATTGAATATTAATGGTTTGAACTACCCAATGAGAAGACATGGACTGATAAAATGGATAAAAAAATATGAGCAATCTATATGTTGTCTACAAGTGACCCACCTCAGACATAAGGACACAACCAGGTTAAAAGTGAAAGGTTAGAAAAAGATATACCATGCAAATAGAAACCAAAAAAAGCTGGAGTAGTGATATTAATATCGGACAAAATAGATTTCAAATGCAAAACTGTTATAAGGGATGAAGAAGGTCATTATATATTAGTAAAAGGAGCAATTCACCAAGAAGAAATAACTGTACCAAATATTTATGCACCTAACCTGAGTGCCCAAAGATACATGAGGCACACACTGGCAAAACTGAAAGGATAAATAGATGTCTCTATGATAATAGCTGGAGACTTCAGTACACCACTCTCAATATTAGATAGGACATCTGGACAGAGGCTAAATAAAGAAACAGAGAACTTTAATAATATGGTAAATGAACCAGACCTAACAGACATCTGTAGAGCATTGCACCCCAAAGCAGCAGGATATACATTCTTTTCAAGTGCTCATGGATCCTTCTCCAAGATAGACCATATGTTGGGTTACAAGACAAGTTTCAATAAATTTAAAAAGATTGATATTGTACAAAACACTTCCTCTAATCATAATGGAATGAAGCTGGAACTCAATAATGGATGGAAAAAGGGAACATTCATAAGTATATGAAGATTAAACAACACTTAACTAATCAGTGGGTCAAAGAGGAAATTGTAAGAGAATTCAGCAAATATCTCGAGATGAATGAAAATGAGACCACAACATGTCAAAAGCTATGGGACACTGCAAAAGAAGTGCAGAGAGGGAAATTTATAGCCCTTAATGCTTATATTAAAAAAGAAGAAAGAACCAAAATTGTAGATCTAATTGCATACCTGGAGAAACTAGAAATAGAACAGCAAACTAATCCCAAACCAAGCCGAAGGAAAGAAATAGTAAATATCAGAACAGAAATAAATGAAATTGAGAACAAAAAAGCAATAGAGAAAATCAACAAAACCAAAAGTTGATTCTTTGAGATCAACAAACCCTTAGCTAGACTGACAAAGACAAAGAGAGAGAAGACACAAATAAATAAAATCAGAAATGAGAGGGAGGACATTACCTGCAAAAATAAGAGAGATCGTAAGAGTATACTATGAACACCTGTAAGCCGAAAAATCAGACAATGTAGAGAAGATGGACAAATTCCTAGAAACACATGAACCACCTACACTGACCCTAGAAGAAATAGAAGACCTCCACAAACCAATAACAACTGAAGAGATTGAAACAATTATCAGAAACCTCCCAAAGATGAAAAGCCCAGGACCAGATGGCTTCACAGGCCGATTTTACCAATCATTCATAGACAGTCTAATACACCAGTCTTGCACAAACTCTACCAAAAAAATTGAACAGGAAGGGATGCTACCAAACTCATTCTATGAAGCCAACCTCATCCTAATACCAAAAACAGATAAAGATATTACAAAAAAAGAAAATTACAGAGCAGTATCTCTAATGAATATAAATGTAAAAATCCTCAAAAAATACTTGCAAACGGAATCCAAAAGGACATTAAAATAATTATACACCACGATCAAGTGGGTTTTATCCCAGGTATGCAAGGATTGTTCAACACAAGAAAATACATTAGTGTAATAAACCACATTGATAAATTGAAGGAGAAAAATCACATGATCCTCTCGATTGATACAGAAAAGGCATTTGACAAAATCCAGCACCCTTTCTTAATAAAAACACTCTAAAAGATAGGAATAGAAGGAAGCTTTCTCAATATGGTAAAGTGCATATATGAAATCGCTACAGCAAGCATTGTACTCAATGGTGAAAGATTGAAAGCTTTCCTGCTGAGATCAGGAACAAGACAAGGTTGCCCACTGTCATTGTTATTCAATATTATGCTAGAGTGTCTAGCTAGAACAATTAGGCTAGATAAGGAAATAAAAAGCACCCAAATAGGAAAGGAAGAAGTAAAACTTACACTATTTGCTGATGATATGACCTTATGTCTAGAATCTCCTGAAAAATCCAGAACAAAGCTACTAGAACTAAGAGATGATTTCAGCAAAGTGGCAAGACACAAAATTAGTATGCTGTCTTTACCACTGTAGCTAGGTAATATAATTTAAAGTCCAGAAGTGAGAGTCCTCCATCTTCACATTTCCTTTTTAAAATGTTTCTGGCTATTTGGGACCCATTACTCTTCCAAATAAATTTGATAATTGTGTTTTCCATTTGTTTAAAAAATGCTGGTGGAATTTTTATTGGGATTGCATTAAATCTGTATATCAATTTGAGTAGAATTGACATCTTAATGGTATTTCGTCTTCCAATCCATGAGCCTGAAATGTTCTTCCAATTATTAAGGTTGTTTTAAAATTTCTTTTAACAATGCATTGCAATTTTCTGAATACAAGTGCTTTACATCCTTGGTTAAGTTTATTCCTAAATATTTGGTTCTTTTAGTCACTGTTGTAAATGGAATTTTTTTCCTAAGTTCGTCCTCAGATTGCACATTACTAGTTGTTGTTTTTTTTTTTTTAACTATTTCATCTGATGTAAGTATAGCTACTCCAATTGTTTTGTTTTTGTATGTTTTTTTTTTTTTGTTATTGCATGTGTGGAATATCTTTTTCCAGCCTTTCACTTTCAGTCTATTGGTATCCTTGGGTTTAAGGTGAATCCCTTGCAGACAGCATATAGATGGCTTATATTTTCTTCTCTATTCCTCCAGTCTGTATCTTTTGATTTGGGAGTTTAATCCATTAACATTCAATGTTATTACTGTAAAGGCAGTTCTTATTTCACCCATTTTCACCTTTGGGTTTTATCTCTCAAATTTTATTTTCACCACTCTTTTGACACTTTTAGTTACTTTTACTGATATAATCTTCATTTCTAGACTCTCTTACAAGCCTTCCTCTCCTATCTTTTCTTTTCCGACTGTAGCACACCCTTTACTATTTCCCGCAAGGCCAGTCTCTTTGTTATAAACCCTCTCAGTTTCTGTTTATCTGTGAATATTCTAAACTCACCCTCATTTTTGAAAGGCAATCTTGCCAGATATAAGATTCTTGGCTAGAAGTTTTTCTCTTGCAGTATCTTAAATATACCATACCACTGCCTTCTTGCCTCCATGGTTTCTGATGAGAAATCAGCATTCAATCTTATTGAGTATCCCTTATATTTATGTATTGCTTTTCTCTTGCTCCTCTCAGATTCTCTCTTTGTCTTTGGCACTTAACATTCTGATTAGTATGCCTCTCAGAGTTGGTCCATTCAGATTTATTCGGATGGTTGTACGCTGTACTTCTTGGACATGGATATATATGTCCTTCAAAAGGGTTGGGAAATGTTCTACCATTATTTCTTCAAATATTCCTTCTGCCCCTTTTCCTTTCTCTTCTCCTTCTGGGACACCCATGACATGTATGTTTGCATGTCTCTTGCTGTCGTTTAGTTCCCTGAGACCTTGTTCAATTTTTTCCATTCTTTTCTTCATCTCTTCTTTTGGGTATGTTCAATTTTGGAGACCATGTGTTCAAGCTCACCAATTCTTTCTTCTGCCTCCTCAAATCTGCTGTTATACAACTCCAGTCATATTTTATTGTGCCTTTCATTCCCATAAGATCTGCTATGTTTCTGTGTATCTTTTCAAATTCTTCTTTGTGCTCATCCAATGCCTTCTTAATATCCTTAATCTCTTTA
Source organism: Chaetophractus vellerosus (assembly GCA_004027955.1). NCBI lineage: Eukaryota > Metazoa > Chordata > Mammalia > Cingulata > Chlamyphoridae > Chaetophractus > Chaetophractus vellerosus. The sequence continues at coordinate 18,616 of PVKH010009642.1, forward strand.
GCCATCTCATGGAATTTATTAAGGACATTTGTTTGAACATTTGTGATCAGTTGTCTCAACTCCTTTATGTCGTCTGGAGGCTTT
>PVKH010009643.1:0-18701 GCA_004027955.1 Chaetophractus vellerosus
CTGCCACGGACAGGGCAAGAGCCGCCACGGGCAGGGCAGGTCGCCCACGGATGGAGCGCAGCCAGCCACCCGCGAACTGAAGCAAGTGCCGGCCGTGAACGGACGCAGAGACCGCCCACAAGCGGGGAAAAGCCGCGCCTGCGCAGTGACCATTCTCGGCACGTCGCCGCAGCGGGGGGGAAGGGGAGATATGTAATAAAATAAATAAATCTTTAAAAAAAAAAAAAGAGAGAACAAGAGATTAATCAAGAGATAAAAGCAGACATGAAATTCATACCACGAGTAATATGGCAAATGGGATTGTGCCAGCTGCTACAAGGAGCTCATGGAAACTGACTATATTTTATAAATATCTTTTAATTTAAGTATTCGATTTCAAAGATATAAAGCAGGTACGCAAATATAACGCTGGTGAACAGCTGCTTTAACAATGAAAAGTCCTAAGTTTCTTGTCATTCAAAGACAAAATGTATAACTGAGCCCTCCCATATCAACTTATATTTTCAAGGAATTATCAGGTCCCAAGGACCAAAAAAGATATGGAAAAAGAAAGTCATGTTATTTTCTTTTAGTTCCAATTTCAAAAATGTATCATTTTTCCAAGAAATCTATAAAAGGATATATCATGTAATACTACTCTAAAATATTAGCTACTCAAGGATTACACCAAAAAAAGCCAAATATAATTTCTGTAGTTTGAGTATTTAATTCCAAACTTGTCAATATTTAGATAATTGATGAAATTTATTAAAAATAACTGTAGTTTAATTTTCCAAAGTATAATTTTCTAGTTATCAGGAATAGAACAAACTTTTGCTATTTCATATTTTGAAGATCTGTAGAATGAAGTTGTTATACTCACTGAAGAAATATGAAAATTACCTACATGGAGTTTGAAAAAGCAGAAATAGATTGATTAAATTAGACATGGCCCTGAATCAATGTTAGCATACATTCTTAAAAGCTTCACATGTTAGGTATATTTTACTGGGTTCAATTGTTATACTTGTACAAAAACACATTTAACAAACTAATTTTATCTTTACTTTTTTTTAAAAAAGCTCATAAATGACAAAACAAAATGCAAAATATTTGAATTTAAAAATTATTAATTGAAAGATAATTAGAAGGGTGCTAACAATTTTCTGTTGATCTGTTTTGCTAATTGGTCTAATAAGTGTGAGTCAAAGAAAACAAAATTCTACCAGGTTAAAATTACCAATAACATTACAAATAATGTAGAGAATGAAGTTTTATTGCAAGTTTTAAAAATATTTAAATACATTCTGTGTGAATGTAAAGTCTGATCTTTGACGAACGCTAAGGAATTCTGCCTAGTTAGTACAGTAAAAACACTAATACGCTATAGATAAATGATCCTTCAGTAAGAGTCATTAGCACTAGCATTCACTTGTAATAAAATTCTCCTCCCAGGGCCGGCTCGATAGCCCAGTGGATAGGGTGCCGGCATACCACATGGGAGGCCCTGGGTTCGATTCCCGGGGACCTCTCCTAGCGGGCAGACCGCCTTGAGAATGGCAAGCCGCCATGGGCGGGCCGGAGCCGCCGTGGGCAGGGCAAGAAGCTGCCATGGACATGGTAAGAGCCGCCACGGGCAGGGCAGGTCGCCCGCGGATGGAGCGCAGCCAGCTACCCGCGAACTGAAAAGCCGGCTGTGAGCGGACGCAGAGACCGCCCACAAGCGGGGAAAGCTGCGCCTGCGCAGTGTCCACTCTCGGCGCATCGCCGCAGCGGGGGGAAGGGGAGATATGTAATAAAATAAATAAATCTTTAAAAAAAAAATTCTCCTCCCTTTACTTCACATAAAGATATAAATTTTAAAGCAACTATCTAGGCATAGAATAACATTCAGACACTTTTTCATATACATGAGTGTGTGTATGTGTATATACATACATATAAAATACAAATCATTATTAGTTTTACCTACTTGTGCTTCTTTTTTTCCCCATTAATTAAAAATTTTTCCATTTCTAGCATCAAGTGACTTTCCTCCAGGACAGAATGCAATTATTTTAAAATTAAGAACATATAATCTAACAGACAACATATAAGCAGAGGAAATGCCTCACTAAATAAACTGTAAAAAAATGTTTAAGAAAGAACCAGGTTATCGAGAATTGATTTATTTGGATCAGGCTTAATCTTAAAATCAACTCTTAGTTCTATACCAACTGAATATTTATAGTACTGCTTAATGTTATATCAGTCTTATACATAAGTAAAAAATTATGTTTGATGGCTAGAAGAAATACACAATAGCATAAGCTCAAATTCTGTTTCCAGTATTTAGGATAATTTAAACCATCCTGGAAAGCAGATGTGGCTCAAGCGATTGGGTTCCTGTCTGTCTACCATATAGAGGGTCCTGGGTTCAGTTCCTGGGGCCTCCTGGTGAAGGCGAGCTGACACAACAAAAAAAAAGAGACACAAAGGAGAGATAGTGAGAGACACAACAAACCAGGGAGCTAAGGTGGCTCAAGTGATTGAGTGCCTCTCTCCCATGCTGGAAGGTCCCAGGATCGGTTCCCCGTACCTCCTAAGGAGAAGACAAGCAGACACAGAAGAACGCACAGTAAATGGACACAGAACAGACAGCGAGGGCAAGTGGCAGGGGGTTGGGGGAGAATAAATTTAAAAAAAAACCAAAAACCATCCTACATGATGTTTCTTTTCAAAATATAGAGCTATGTTGTTTTTCTTCTGATTAGCCCTTTCTCTGCCATTAAAAAAAAAGTTAGGTAATGTTTAGCAATGGTCAAAGAAAACAGATTCCTTACCAAGAATGCTTCAAAAGTAATTCTCAAATATTTTTCTCCAAAGAAATTAACAGTAATTGCTCTGAACATATAGCTTTAACCAGCAAGTAAGTTTTTCCATTACCTTCAAGCTTTTTCAGCGTATGCGAAGTAGGACACAATATACCAAATATAAATATGTAGAGCATGACTCCATTTGGATTAAAAATAAACATATGCATAGAAGAAAGTGTCTGGTAAGATAGATACAATGATTCCTTCTGGGTGGGTGAGATTGTGTGTGCTTAATTTTCTTATTTCTATTACTGTTTTCAGGAATAATTATGTATTACTTTCTTTCTTTTATTTATTTTTTTGTTACATATCCCTCCCCTTTCTGCTTGCTCTTGCTGTGTGTTCATTTTTTGTGTTCTTCTATGTCTGCTTTGTCTCCCCCCGCTGCGGCGACGCGCTGAGTCAGCTCACTGCGCAGGCGGCTTGCCCTGCTTGTGGTCAGGTCTGCTTCCATTCCCGGGTGGCTTTTTGCTCCGTTCGCAGGCGACTTTGCTCCATTCGCAGGCGGCTCGTCCTGCCCGTGGCGGCTTTTTGCCCTGCCAGTGGCGGCTTTTTGCCCTGCCCACGGCGGCTCTGCCCCACCCACAGTGGCTTTGCCTTCTCAGGCGGTCTGCCCGCTCGGAGAAGTCCCCGGGAACCGAACCCGGGGCCTCCCATGTGGTGTACTAGCACCCTATCCACTGGGCTATACAGCCGGCCCCTGTATTACTTTCTTAATTTTTAAAAACGGAATTTGTAGGAAAAAAACCCACATTATCGCACATGACTTTCAACCATTTTAAGATGAAAGCAGAAGAGAAGCACAAAACACCCAGGGGATGCCCTCAATTCCAAGAAAATGTATGTATTTCACATATTTACATGAAAATACTTTGCACTTTATAGATGATCTTCATTTGCAGGGACCTTATGTGGAATATAGAAACTATACAACAGAAAAACAAATATACCAACTGTGGGGGCTTAGAGCTATGTATCTCAGGAAAACATGTTCTTAAATGTAATCCATTCACGTGGATGTGAACTCCCTGTAAACAGGACTTTTTGATGAGGTTACTTCAATGGTAATAAGTCTTATTACCATTTCTGGAGTCCTTTATAAGAATAAAATTCAGACACCCAGAATGAAAGCCACAGGGAGCAGCCAGAAGCTGAAAGTCAACAGAACCAAGAAACCAGAGGAAGGCACCACATGGATTGCTATGTGACAGAAAAGTCAAAGACTAGACTGCCAGCAGCCAGCCCCAGAATGCCACATTCTTCTGAGAGAAAGCATCACCTTGAAGATAGACACCTTTATTTTGGCCTTCTCTTAGCCTCAAAACCATGAGCTAATAAATTCCCATTGTTGGGGCAACCCATTGCTTTGTATTTGTTTTGGCAGCTAGGAAATGAAAATAACCACCTTTAAGGATCAAACACATTTTAGCTAGGCTTTTATTGTGAGATGAACATTATAAACCAAGTTTCTACAACAAGAAAAAGTAATGGAAAAAAAAACCTGGAGATTTTTATTTCAAAACTACTCAATTTTAGCTGCTATGCTATATAAACATCTCTCTGGATTACTAAATTACTTCCTCATACAATGTGTGCCCAAAGATGTCACAACCTCATATTCATTCAATAAGAATGTATTAAATGCTTACTTACCAAGCTTTGTGCTGAGTACTGGAAGTGACAGAGAACATGGTCTCTGGTCGCATGGAGCTATCATCTAGCTGGGAAGACAGGTAATAAGCAATGACAAAACAGTGATAAGTGGTGTCAGACAAGAACAGGATTGAGATGAGAATGTATGCAGAGACCCTGTAATAGTCAAAGAGACTTCAGGGAAAGCTTCCCAGAGGAACTGGTGTTTAAGCTAAGAACTGAAGGTTAAGAAAAAGATTAACTGGGGGAGAGGAGTATCATGAGAAGGAAACATTTGCTGAGAAAGTGTAATGTTTTTGAAACTGAAAAAAGTTCATTCTAGGCTGGATCATTGGTGGGGAGGCGTTCAGAGATTTTTAGCCATATTTTAGACTTTCCTAAGAAGCCTCAGGAATGACACAGTAAGATGTGTGCTTTACAAAGATTATTCTGGACAGTATGTATGGAGAATGACTACAGGATACAGCACCAATGCCAGGGCGGTCATTTAGGAGGCTGTTGGAATAACCAGGCAATGGCCTGTACCAAGGTAATGGCAGGAGAGATAGAAAGAAGTAGAAAGATATGAGAGAAATTTAAGGGGATGCATGAACAGGATTTGCTGAGTGATTCAAAGATGATTCAAAGATGATTCACAGGTTTGTGGCTTGACAACTGCTGATATTAGAGCTATTTAATGAGAACTGAAACCCAGGATCTAGAAGGGATGGATTTTTTTTTTCTTTCTGGTCAATGTGTATATAAAGGTAGGGGAGGGATGGAGGTGGCAAAAATGAGGTAAATTCTGGATATTTTGAATTTAGGATGTCTACAGGATATCTCAGTGGATATTTCTGGTCGGCAATTGTATACATAATTTTAGAGCCAAGATTTAGGCTTATGGCAGGATATGCATTCAATATTTTTCTCAACCTTTCAAACTTATGTCCATTTGATCAACAAAAAGCTGTCCTTCCCTCCAACCCCAAAATCAGAACTACTACTAGATGGTAAAGGAAGCCATGGAAATAAATGACATTTTTCAGGGAAATGGTAGAGAGAGAAGAGAAGGGACCTTAAGACCAGAACTGTGAAGAGCACCAATACCTAAAACCTAAGGAATAGACAGAGAAGGTGAGATAGGCAGCTACAAAACAAGCGAGTATGCTATAGAAGCCAAATCTAGAATGGAAAACATTTCTCATAAAGTGAAAACATAGATATGCTGACCAACCATACAAAGTCTTTGAGTAAAACTTTCATTTGAAATAAGCTACAAAAGACTTGAGATTTTAAAACTGGGGAATACCCTCTCCATAGGATAAGAACCATTTGGACGAAAGGACCAAAAAAAGTGAGGTGGTTTCTTGCATTTCTTATCCCAATTCTAAGTAGAGGAAAAGGAATCTGGATCACTAAGGGAAAAGGATAAGCCTCCTTCAAACCTCCTGTAAGCCTTAGAACCTGCCTACAAGAAAGGTACCAATCCTCATTTTGCCTGCTGTTGTTCAGGCCAAGCTGCAGCTGTACAGAGTGGGGCTGGTGAGTGTACTGCAGCGAAGTGAGAAGGGAGGTAGGTCCTCATTCCCATTAGACTAATTTTATACAAAAGGCTAAGAAGTCTTTTTCTCTCTCTTTTTTATTTAAATTGAAGTAGGAAAGTAAATGGATGCTAACTCTGCTCCTGACTCCTGAAAGGTGAGATCTAATTCCAACCCAGGCTCAATTCCAATCCAACCCTGACTAAAGCGGATTTTTGTTATTATAGTTATTATCTTGCATTAACTGTGTACTTTGTAACATTTATATTAAAAAATTAAATAAATAAATAAATATATATATATATTGGCAGCCATGGAGCTGCCCTCTCATGCAACTACTGGTACAAAGTAACTATCTTTTTGTGTTTTATGCTTAACTATACTTGATGAAAGAAAATACTGTGGATATACTATGTTTCATTTGTAAATGTAATTTATTTTTACAGAAGTTTGATTTACTGAATGGTGATTTTAGAAGACACTGACCCAAAGAAAATTATAATGACAATATTTAAAATATTATATTACTTTAAAAACATCATTGGAAAATGCACTAAGTGTCTGGGTTTGTGATGTGCAGATTTATTTTTTTATTGTAAAACTTGGTGCTGTTACTGAACCAATCAAGTTGAATTACAAATTAGAAGCATAGTGTTTAGGGATGAACTGTTTCATTTTATACTCTTGTTACAGAATAATAAAGGGGGAAAGAGCGTGTCACAAAGATATATGACAATAATCATAGCAAGAATAATTAGAAGTTAAGGGAGAAAGAATAACATGGGCTAAATGCCTACCAACAGATTGTCCAGCAATACTATTTCCATCTGAAGTAATCCAGAAGATAAAAGTCTGTATTGAAATATTAGAAGTAGGGCATCCAAATGGATCACTCCAGTTGAACCAGCTGCTTATGATTCTAACTTAAAAAAAAATCAACAGCAGCAATTGACATTATCAGTTGAAAACAGTTATCATGTTTTTAAAGAGGAAAAAAAGCTAAACTGGGTTCATTTTATTCTATTAATGCCTGGTTAAATGCTAATTAAATTTTGCCCTTTCAGGCTCCTTGACTAACTTAAGTAACTAAATAAACATTTAAATATGACTTTTGTTATCAGCATTTAATAGCTAATAATCATTATTTGAATCCACTGTCCATTAATGATTATGTAACAAGATTACCAAATATAGTCCTCAGAGTTCAGTGCAGATAGTAATGATTCCCCAAAGTGGATACAGACACATATCTAAATTCTCACACCTCAGGATTCATGTAAATAGTCTGTTCCAATTACCTTTGAAATTACTGCCATAAGGGTAATTTTTAAAAAGCCACCTGATAATAATACTTGAATCCTAACTTTTAACCGTTATTCTCATCTTGACCATTCATTTCAAAATTCATTCCATTTGTCCCTAGTAGAAACAAAATAATTATAGCTCTCTATCATCTCAATAAACTACCTGTCTCTAGGACTTGGAAAGTTACCAAAAGTCAAGTACAGAAAACCTAAGAAGGCAGAGTTAAAAAGGCATAGAGATCTTGTGTAATCTTTCAGTTCTTTATAGTTTAGCAGCACAGCAACAAATGAGCAAGCACAGACAGCAATTGTTCTAATCTAGGTCAATACGTTAGCCAGAATACTTTGTAAACACTTTCTTTGGCTTTGTGTGAAGATCAACAATGTGCTGATTAAAATGTAGTATAAGAAGAGTTTAGTAGCAACAAAAGTGTTCAACAATACTTATCTTTACAATTTTCATCCAAGAATGTTAAAATCACCTAAAACTAGACTAATCCAATAACTGAGAGGTAGGTACTGAGGGAAACAACTGCAAAGGTCAAGAATAGAAATTTGCAGTGTGTGCTACTGAATAATCTTCATGAGCTAAAGACTGCTGCCTTACATAGCTCAGAGTATATAAGATGGATTGTTATATAGCCCCTTTCAACAAACCCAAACTTAGACATAAGAACTTAGTGTTAACAGGATAATACCTTTTCTTATTATGTTTCATTTGTAGTTGTATGTACTTTTTAGTGAAATTTGAGTTGTTTTGATTTAATAGGATACTGTTTAATGATCTGACCTAGATGAAATTATACTGATGAGAGTATTTAAATATTATATTAAGTATTATATTTAATAATAAAAAATGGGGGAGCAGATATGGCCCATGTGGTTGAGCCCCTGCTTCCCACATGGAAGGTCCCAGGTTTGGTCCCTGGTGCCTCCTAAAAAAACAAAAACAAGAGCAGGAAAAAAAGGAACAAACAACAAGCAAACAAATGAAAAAACTAACTCAGGGGAGCCGATGTGGCTCAGTGGTTGAGCGCCGGCTCCCCACATATGAGGTCTTGGTTTCAATCCCCTGCGCTGTTACTCAACCTCGTATTCAAATTAAAAATCAATAAATAAATAGTATCACACATACCCATTAGAGTTATTTTTTTCATTTGAGGTGAAGGGTTTATGCTAAGCTATACAGAAAATCTTCCTTGTAACCAAGAACTGAATTTGTGAGATGGATACTTGAGGGAAGATATAACCTATAGCTATGGAATAAAATTTGTGTGTGTGTAAAGTTAATAAACTAGTAAAAGGATCAAATTCCTGTCCTTAGTCTCATTAGCACCATGCTCCAACCAAGTTATCTGGTTCAAACTGTTAGATAAGATAGCAATAACTAAAGGAATAGGAACAAAGAAAGGCTATATTTCATCAGCTTGAGGTCTCACAGAGATGATGCAGGTTTCTGATTCAAATTCCCACCTCCTGAAAAACCTCTATAACCAGAAGTGCATTAATCTGAAATTATGCTAATCTAAAGACTAAGAAAATAACCAATTACTACAATTAATTTTCACTGTGTGGAATACTTAGCTATATGAAGCATAACTACACAAAAACAGAACTGAGTTAAATATAACATTTTTAAAGAAGCAAAGACGCTTGTTTGGTATCACATCAGTAGTCACTAACTGGGCAAATGCTAAGATTTACATTCAAGTGCTTGAAGAATTACTGTAGAGAAATTCAATTATTAATAATCTTTGCTCAGATGCCTGTCAGACTTATTAAAGACTAGATGATATACAAACCACCCAGTTGTGGTATTAAACCCCAATCACTTTCAAAACAGGCAAGATATACAGCTGTTAAGACATTTCAGAATTGGTTTCAACAACACTAAAAACTGTATATTTTTTAAAGACCTCATACAGTCTGCTGGCATTTCATACCAACCATTGAAGGAGGTAGTAAAGTGTTGGAATTTAAAATACAGGTCAGCACTAACTGTAAACATTTCTAAAGCATTGTATGTAATTCTTAAAACATATGTAGTGAAAAAGAATTAGAGTTCATATAAAATCAGAATTTAGAAAAAGCAAAAGAAACATTTAGTGAATTTACTTAAATGAAGGAAGCTTAAATGATACAGAACAGAAAATATTAGAAATCTATACACAATAAAAAGTGAACATAAATTAGCCAACTTCATGGACATTTCCAGTTAAGCATTCATATAAATATGTATTCACCTTTTAAAATTTTATATAGGCATAACACATACATACATAACATGATGATTCTGGCAAAAAAAATCAGAGATACTAAAACTATTCTTAAGTTTTAAAAATGGTGTGGAATAGGTTTCAAACATGAACATCCTAAGTGAATGTAAACTCCTGATTTAATTCCATGATTTTATTATGCCAGAAACATGGCTGGTTTTAAATTTTTGAACAATTACTGGTATATAACACATTGGCTTATTAATAATTAAGGCATTTTGCAAACATAGTATTTCAGTGTGAACAAAAAAATGTTTAATATTGATTATTTGCTATGAAGTTTTAAACTTTCAGTCTTTTCAACATAAGAAAATAGCTGCACACATTTAAGTGTTTTCTTAAAAAATGTAACCTTAAAAAATTAATGATGATTGGTCTTTGTGGTTCCTAGTGATAAGTCCTGTCTTATTTTTTTCACATAGTATAAATTATATTCTTATGCAATATGCAGGATTGCATTAAGACCCAGTAGTTCTTAAACAATGTTACCAAATAACCATAAGAATCCCAAATGCAGCAAAGGCGAACAATCTTCTTAGTGCACTTTCACCTCATTGAAGTTGAAGCTGCTCCTTTTGGATATTTTCCACTTCAATGTGAAGTAGATTGTTAGAGTTTCATTAGTGGTTTCCTTATGTAGCTTTTTAAAAGAAAAAAAAATGATTTTGATTTCTTTCACAGTTCACAGTTCTTAGATGAGACATTTTTTTGGAAATCAGATAGTCCAGGGATATTTTGAATAACCAAGCATTCCATCAGTAGCTGAAATCTCTCAATGCAATTGTAATAAATAAGCATCTACATCCTTAGAGAATAAAACAAAAACATTTCATTAGCTAGTGTAGTAAATATACACATATACAACCCATTTTCCTTTCTCTCCCTTTTTGTCATTTGATTTGCTTTAGTTTCCCTTTTTGACTCTTTTGAAGGTAAAAGATGTGTTTTACTCATTTAATCTGCATTTGTTTAGCACAGAACCTGGAATATAGCAGGTCCAAATAAATAGTGGCTAAGTGCTGAGTGGATACTCTGGTTCCAAGCTACACTACTCTGTTTTCATAGTTAAACATCATTAGATCAATCACAGCAATTCCTTCAGTGCTACATTAACTCTATATAACTTTATAGCCTCTCTTTCTGTTTTCTACCTTCAAAAAAACTATAAATTAACTAAGGATTTAATTTATGTTAGAGGCTTTATTATAGCTTATAAAACTTCACATAAAACTTTTAATCACTCAATATGGTCTTCATTGATAAATATAGTATCTTAAGGTCATATTCACAATAAAGCTTCTCCCTTTGTAAAAAATTATAATTGAAGGTTAATTACTAAGGAAATAATTTTTCAGCTCTATTATCCAGAATACAAGGTCCCTCTAGAGCAAGGTTATATATTATGCATGCTCTAAATATATTCTATTTTCAACTTTATTTCATTTATTTTTACTACCAAAAGAACAAAAATAACTAAAACAACAATCTTCCAGAATAGAATTGACTTCTATTCATATGAATTCTACAGAGTAAAATTACACACAGTGTAACATATTTGCTTGATATAGCATTTTGCTTCTTTTCTTGAAGGTATCCAGGACATGATTCCTTTTATTAGAATATATATTTTTTAAACAAACAAACAAAAATGCTTATTTCTGTCAAAAGCCCATTTATAACTATGTCCCACATAGGATGGAAATATTTCTTAGCAACAATTTTTTTACTGCAATTATATTTTAACTATCAAACTTTCCTGGAGTTTAAATATTAAAATCCAAAATAGTAATGTACCTTTCCCTTTAAGAGATATATAAATCAATAAAGACAAATGTTATTATGAAACTGTGATTTAAACAGTTTACTTTCTCAAATAGCATAACATTGGTAAAAGCAATGCCAAAATTAATACTCCAAAACCATTTGATTGTGTCCCTCAACTCTTCCTTCTGATGCCTTTCATACTCTGACATTTAATTTTGTTTTCAAGTATTTTTCTCTAATTGGAATGAGGTGTCATTAAATACCCTCTATCACAACATTTCTAGGGCCAGAGGACTATAAGCATTTGCAAATATGAAATTGATTTTTATCTCTTATTTACTGTATTAGATTAGTATTGAATTATTTTGTCTAGAGATTTGAAAGAGTTCATTTATAGATAAATAATAATATACTATTTCTAATTTTTAATGTATAATTTTTAAGCTTAAATATAGATTACCTTAGCTATATTGCCAGTATATCCTGGAACCAAAGTAAGATGGTTTTCCTGTTCCCACAATCCACTTAATTGTTGTTTTAAAATCTGAATATTTCTAGGAGGAAAAACAAAAACAACCTATATTAGGACATGGACTTTGGTAGTGTATGAAAAGAGCTTTTAAATTTTTAAGTATTTATCAGGAGATATACTATTAAATACCATGTCAACCATGGTTAACTAATGGTTACTTTAGTTGTCAAAGCATGTAAGAAAACAATTAGGCATTTGGACAACCTGTTCTTGGGTTTGAGGTAGGTAATTTTGAGAGCCTGGAGAGGAAATTATGGATTTTAAGGAAACTGTTGGGATATTTTTTGTGGCCTCATGATAATCTGGCTGTTCTAAATCACATTTTCACACTGAGGCAGTACTCAAATTATGATGATTATAATATAGTTTTTAGAATTGTCATCATTAACAGTGGACTCTCAGGTAAATGTCTAAGCAGCCAAAGAACCCTGCAGGATGCCTTCATTCCTGTGCCTCAACTTTTATTTCACTAAGGGCCATCTCTTGGTCTCCTACTGATTGTAATGGATATTAGGGTTAAACTACTGTTATGCTTTTTCCTTCTAAAATGAAGAGGTATGGTTCTATCAGAAGAGATATATGGAGTCACTGGGATCTGAAATTCACCTACCATGTGTGATTCTCACATATGAACAATGTCCCAATTTAACATTTCTATGAAAATCAACAGAGTAAATATTTTATATGGTGATGATCATGGAGTAAAATAACTTATCACCTAGTTTAATCAAGCTGCTCTTCTTTTTTGGGAGGGGTGGTTTTAAAAAATTTTTTGAGGTGGTATCACATATACATAATAAATAACCCATTTTAAGTATATAATTCAGTGGTGTTAATTACATTACAATGTTGTGCTACCATCACCACCATCGATTACTAAATTTTTTCCATTACCCTCAAGCTGCTTTACTGAAAAAAAGTTTTATTTTCAAAGGTATACTCACCCATCATTTATAATTTCTGTTTTGGATGATAGTTCTGACCACCATCTTTTTATGACTGCTTGAAGCCAGTTTAAACCAACTATAACATATCTGGAATGATATTTTGTTATAAAATTCAAGTGTTTTTATCCTTGAGGACTTTAAAAACAATATTCCCCAACCCCCTTTAAAACTCACACACAAACACACACATTCTGATCTTTCCCCTCCTTAAAAATTTACTTCACTACTTTCATGATCAATTTCACCAAACTGTTTAATAAACTTGTTTATAAATGCTTTTTGAAATAGTTCTTTAGACTTTTCACATTGTTTTCCTAGTTAGACTATAAATTCCTTGAAAACAGAAACTATCTATGTTTCATGGAACCCAATGCACAAAATCAAGGGTATTGAAAGAAAAAATGAACTGACATTCAGATTAGCACTTACTCTTCAAATTTGCTTTTAAGTAGTGATTTGACTAGAGGCAACAAGTCTACGCAACAGCCAAGTGAGATGTATTGTTTTCCTTCCTGTAAACTAAAATAAAGAAATACTAAATTGTAACAATATGAACAGGCCACAATTTGTCCTTCTACAAACTTTTCCTGAAAAATACTTTTTTTTACCTATTAGTGAGCACAGGAAGGCAATCTACCACAACTCCAAGATCTTCTATCCTGTGAGTACAAAAAAGATATTACTTAAAAAGCTGATTTCCTTATTTACTTTCATATTATGATCTTCACACTGATTTTAAGAAATTCATTCATTCAACAAATAATTGGAGTGTCTATGATGAGCCAGGTGCTAGGGATATCCTAGTGAACAAACACAAATATGCATGCCTCATAGAACTTGCATTACAGTGTGTATATGAGAGTAAGGGGTGGGGAAGGGTGGCGATAGACAATAAACAAATAAACAAGAAAAATACATAGAGTATGTTGGTGGTGGTAGGTGGTTTGGAGAAAAATACAGCAAGAAAGGCAGATAGGGAGTGAAGAAATGTATTTTTAAAAAATAAGATGGTCCAGGAAGGCCTCTCAATAAGGTAACGTTTGGGCAGAGATCTGAAAATGGTGAGGAAGGTACTCTTTACAAATCCCACTGAAAGGTGTTTTTTGTTTGTTTGTTTGTTTGTTTTAAAGATTTGTTTTCCCATACCGGTATCTGTTAGTTTTACAGATAAGAATCTTAGTCAGAGGAGGTAACACCTTTGCTTAACCTAAAACTGAAAATGAAGATAAAACAGATGGGTTTCTGTATTTTGGATACTCTTAGACTGGTGAGTATAATTTAAACCATATTGTCTCAATTGAAGCTAAAACAGGAAGCTTAAAATTTTAGCCAATAGGAAGTGGATGTGGCTCAAGCAACTGGGCTCCCGTCTACCATACCAGGTTCGATTCCCAGGGCTTCCTGGTGAAGGCAAAAGCGGGTGGCCTGTGAGGAGAGCTGGAGGCCCGCGCAGAGAGCTGATTCAACAAGATGATGCAACAATAAAGAGACACAGAGGAAAAAAACAGTGAGAGACACAACAAACCAGGGAGCTGACGTGGCTCAAGCAATTGAGTGCCTCTCTCCCATGTCAGGAGGTCCCAGGATTGGTTCCTGGTGCCTCCTAAAGAGTAGATGAGAAGAGAAGACAAGCCGACACAGAAGAACATGCAGTGAATGGACACAGGAAAGCAGACAGCAAGTGCAAGCAGCAGGAGGTGTGTGTGTTTTGGGGGAGGTGGTAAATAAAAATAAAATAAATCTTAAAAAAAAAAATTTTAGCCAATAAAAACATAAAAAAGAAAAGGCACTTCTAGTATCACATTGAAAACTTAGTTTTATTGAACAGAAAGCATAAAAGGTAACACTTGCCTCACCAAATAGGCTACAAGTTCACTTATACTTCTCTTCCTCCAGAAAGTTAAAGCTACATTCAATCTCAAATTCCTGCTGAACAAAACTTGTGCCATTGTTTCATGGTCCTGAGAAACCTGAAAGGTGAAATCTAATTAGTTCAAAAGCACATTGAAACATGATATGAAGACTTTTCTCCCCCAATCAACTCATTCCTGTAAATATTTTAATTATGCAGAAGTTATCCTTTTTCTGACCCACAAAAAATATTGCAAATGAACATAGTAAACAAATGATCCAAACACATTTAGGACCTGTTTATTTTTTACCAACACTTTTTTCTAGTTTGGTACTATTTCTCTTTTAAATCCTAATGATTTTTTTCTTTATTTAACTTAAATTTATTTATTTTTAATTGTGGTAAAATATACATAACAAAAATCATTTTAACCACTTCAACTGAACAATTCTTTGACATGAGGTACATTGATGATACTATATAACTTTCACTACTATCTATTTCCAGACTATTTTCATCATCCCAAACCAAAACTCATTTATTTAATAATTCCCATCCCCCTCTCCCACCCCTGGTAACAACTCTTCTGTTTTCTCTTTGAATTTGCTTATTCTAAGTATTTCAAATGAGTGAAATTTGTACTTTTATGTCTGGCTTATTGCATACATTGTGATGTCTTCATCCATGTTGTAGCACTTCTTTTTATGGATGAATAATATTCCATTGTATGGATATATCACAATTTGTTTATCCATTCATCTGTTAATGGACACTTGAGTTGCTAATACTTTTTGACGATAGTGAATAACACTGATGAATACTGGTTTATAAATATTTGTCTGAATCCCAGTTTTCATTGTTTTTTTGGGGTATATATATCCAGGAGTGGAATTGTTGGGTTATATGGAAATAACATTTTTATATGGTGAAAGGTAGGGGACCACATTCATTGTTTTGCATGTGGATTTCCAGTTGTGCCAGAAAATTTGTTGAAGAGACTATTATTTTCCCATTGAATGGACTTGGCACCCTTGTCAAAAATCAACTGGCATAGATGTGTGGATTCATCTCTGGCCTCTAAATTCTATTCCACTGGTTTATATGTCTATCCTTATGCCAGTACCAAACTGTTTTAATTACTGAAGCCTTGTAGTAAGTTTTGAAATCAGCAAGAGATTATTTTTAATTTTCAAGGTTTTTTGGCTATTAGGGGGCCCCTGCAATTCCATATGAATGTGAGGATCAGTTTTTCCATTTCTGCAAAAAGGCTGCTGGAATTTTGATAGGAATTACACTGAATTTATACATTGCTTTAGCAGTACTGACAACTTAATGATTAAGTCTTCCAATTCACGAACATGGGATGTTTTTCCATTTATTTAGGCCTTCTTTTATTTCTTCCAATGATGTTTTGTAGTCTTCAATGTACAAGTTCTCCACCTCCTTGGTTAAATTTATTCCTATTTTATTCTTTTGGATGCTAATTTAAATGAAATTGTTTTCTTAATTTTCCTGTTCAGATTGTTCACTATTGGTCTATAGATATCCAACTGACTTTTGTGTATTTATTTTGTATCCTGCAACTTTGCTGAGTTAGTTTATTGGTCCTAGTAGCTTTCTTGAGGACTCTTGGGAATTTCTATATATAGGATCAAGACATCTGCAAATTTTACTTCTTCTTTTCCAATTTGGATGCCTTTTAGTCTTTCTCTTGCCTGTTTGCTCTGGCTAGAACTTCCAGTACAATGTGGGATAACAGTGGTGACAGTGGGTATTTGTGTCTTGTTCCTGATCTTAGGGAAAAAGCTTTCAGTCTATTACCATTGAGTATGATATTTACTGTGGGTTGTTCATAAATGCCCTTTATTGTGCTGAGGAAATTACCTTCTATTTCTTGTTTTTTTTTAAAGATTTATATTATTTATTTCTCCCCACCCCCTCGTTGTTTGCACTTGTTGTATGCTGTGTTTTTAGGAGGCACTGGAAACTGAACCCAGGACCTCTGATGTGGGAGGGAGGTGACTAATTGCTTGAGCCACTTCCATTTCCTGCTTTGTTGTGTCTCTCTTTATGTTTTTTCTTCTTGTGTCTCTTGTTGTGTCAGTTTGCCATGCCTGCCCATCATGCCAGCTTGCTGTCTTCTTTAGGAGGCACCAGGAATCGAACCATGGACCTCCCATGTGGTAGGCAGGAACTCAGTCACCTGGGCCACATCCGCTTCCCTATTCTTTGTTTTCTGAGTGTTTTTTTTAAATCATAAAAGGATGTTGGATTTGTTCAAATGCTTTGTCTGTATCAATTGAGATGATTATGTGTTGCTTTTTTTTAAACTTCAATTAATGTAGCACTTTGATTGATTTTCTTATGTTAAATCATCCTTGCATTCCTAGAATAAATCCCACTTGGTCATGGTGTATAATCCTTTTAATTACTGTTGGATTCAGTGTGCCAGTATTTCGTTGAGGATTTTTGCATCTATATGCATAAGGGATATTGGTCAGTAATTTTCTTTTCTTTCTTTTTTTTTCTTTTTTAAGATTTATTTTGTTTATTTACCTCCCCCTCTCCCCTCATTGTCTGCTCTGTGTCCATTCGCTGTGTGTTCTTCTGTGTCTGCTTGTCTTCTCTTTAGGCGGCACCAGGAACTGAAAGAGGCGCTCAATCTCTTGTGCCATCTCAGCTCCCTGGTCTGCTGTGTTTCTCATTGTCTCTCCTCTATGTCTGCCATCCAGACCTGGACTGTTCTTTGTTGAGAGGTTTTCAATTATATATTCAATCTCTTTACTTGTTATGGTCTGCTGAGAGTTTCTGTTTCTTCTTGTGTCAGATTAGGTAATTCGTATGTTTCAAGGAATTTGTCCATTTCATCTAGATTTTCTAATTTGTTGACATATAATTGTTCAGAGTACCCTCTTAAAATCCTTCTCATTTCTGTAAGACCAGTAGTAATGTCCCCACTTTCATTCCTGACTTTAGTTATTTGCGTCCTCTTTCTCTTTGTTAGCTTGGCTAAAGTTTTTTCAATTTTACTGATCTTTTCAAAAAACCAACATTTGGTTTTTCACTCTCTATATTGTTTTCCCATTCACTATGTGAATTATCTCTGCTCTAATCTTTACTATTTCCTCCTACTAAGTTTGGGTTTAGTTTGCTCTTGTTCTAGTTTCTTTGGGTGAGAAGACTGGTTACTGATTTGTGATCTTTCTTCCTTTTTAACGTAGGCAATTAGAACTATAAAAATTCCCTCTGAACATTGCTGCATCTGCTAAGTTTTGGTATTTTGTACTTTCATTTTTACTTTTTTTTAAAGATTTATTTTTATTTATTTATATATCCTCCCCTTGCTGCTTGTGCTTGCTGTGTTCATTTACTTTGCATTTTTCTGTGTCTGCTTGTCTCCCCCTTGCTGCGCCATCCCGCTGAGTCAGCTCACTGCGTGGCGGCTTGCCTTCTCCAGGAGGCCCCGGGAACTGAACCCGGGGCCTTCCATGTGGTAAACCAGAGCCCTACCAATTGAGCCACAGCTGGTTCCCAAATATTTTTTTTTTTTTTAGGAGCTACCAGGGATTGAACCTGGGACCTTGTTCATGGGAAATAGGCACTCAAACCACTGAGCTACACCCACTCCCCTTCATTTTAATTCTTATCAAGATATTTCTTAATTTCCCTTGTGATTTCTTCTTTGACCCATTGGTTGTTTAACAGTGAGTTGTTTAATTTCCACACATTTATAAATTGTCCAGTTTTCCTTCTGTTATTGATTTCTAATTTTATTCCATCATAGTCCTAGAAGGTACTTCGTATGATTTCAGTACTTTTAAATTTATTAAGATTTAATTTGTAGCCTAACATATGGTCTATCCTAGAAAATGTTTCATGTGCACTGAAGAAGAATGTGTATTCTGCTGTTGTTGGGTGGAGTGTTATATATATGGCCGTTAGGTCTAATTGGTTAATAGTTTAAGTTCTTTATTTCCTTGTTGATCTGTTTAAATATTCTATCAATAATTGAAAGTGGT
>PVKH010009644.1:0-18701 GCA_004027955.1 Chaetophractus vellerosus
GGGAACAAAGGAACCTGGAAGCCTGAACCCTGGAGACGTCGGCAGCCATCTTGCTCCAGGGCATGGACTCTGGTATGGGAAGAAATTTATGCTTTGTGGCCTGGTAACTGTAAGCTTCTACCCCAAATAAATACCCTTTATAAAGACCGACCAATCTTTGGTATATTTCAAAAGGCACGCCTTTGGCTGACCAAAACATATACCATCAATGTAGACTTGGGCAATGCCTCATTATTTCCACATCTCCTTTCTCAGTCTAAGAAATGGTGCCAGTAACAGTACCAATCTCATAATAAGTAATTAAGTTAGTAAAGGATTACATTAACACTCATCCAGTGCTCAACATAGTGCTCAGAAGAACATTAGCTGTAAATAATTGGGAGTTCTCATTCTTACCAGAATTAACTGAAACTAAACTACCAGATAAAAAATTAGTTCAAAGAATTATCTGATATATGTAGCCTTACACATTATTTTCTCCCTCCCATCAAATAAAGTTATCTTACTAATAAAGCTTTAAACTTTCCATTTTTTACAACTCTGTTTTGTCATTTCAGGCCCACAAAGGCTAATTGCCAAAGGCACAGATCACAACTGGAGTTCAAGAGTTCTTGGTAGTCTGGGCAAGCTTGTTCCCTAAATCCAGTCAGAGGACTCATTTCCCTTTTCACAATGACGTACATCCAATTCAGCATCCTGGCAAGGAAACACAATGTTCTCACTTGCATCTGTCATTGGGGTCATAGTTCGTTGCCTGAACATGAGGATACATATTTTAGAAAAACTTAAGCAAAGGTGGGAAACAGAAAGACTAGACCTTTGTCAGCATAGACCCAATCTTTAGAAATATTGCCAAATCTTAATTTTTTTCATCATGACTTTTTGTATGCATTCTCTGTTGCTCTCCTGGAATCAGAAGGAAAGGCAGCAGTGCAGTGCCTAGCAGGTGAGGTAGCCCTCCATGGGTCTGAACCCCACCTCTGCTACTTAACCAACGTGTGACCTCAGGCAAATGGATAAGTTTCTCTCCCTCTCCTTGTCCTCATCTGTAAAAGGAAGACTACCCAGAAACGATGTGGGAAAGTTAAGATAAATATATAGCCCTTAGCCAGTTGGGCACACAATAAATATCTATGTTTTGTAGTTATTATGTAGTTATTATGTAGTTACCAGAGATCCAAACAATATTCACCAACGAAAAATTCACCATTACATTATATAAATATAATGTTCTAAACTAAATCCTTAAATCCTCCATTTTCAAAAAGGATCAAGGATATTGCTTTTAAAAGATACGTGATACTCGTATATATATGTTTGGTTTCAAAACGTCTCCCCTAACCAAAAAGTGCTATATTTTTTTTTGCTCAGGGAAATTGCATTTTAGTAAAACGCTTACCTAGAAGACTCTCTGATGGTATTATTTACTGTGAGACGGGAACTGCCCAGTTAAAGGCATATAACTCAGAATTAGAATTCCAGGAGGAAGTTATTTCTGCTTTCCTGTCCTAGTCCATCCTTTCTCAGAGTGGGTCTTCCACCTAGTTCTAGTAACTCACCTCTTTTGTTGTCAGCATCTTGCTTATCTTCAGCTTTATAGAGCTTCATGGGATATGACTTCGCAGAGTCTAGCAATATAAATAACCAAACCTTGCTAAACTGTAAGTTCCTATGAGGGCAGGGAATTTTGTCAGTTTTGTTAACAGATGAATCCCAATTATTTAGATTAGTCCATGGCATACAGTGGGTGCTCAGTAAAATGGGTTGAATGACAAGAATGGGATTCTGCCTTGTGACTTCACCTGGAAACCCCAGTCAGCCATGATCTGACCTTTAGTCTAGATTGCTACTAAATTTAGAATAGTTGATCAGAAATTGTCTATTTCATGTAATCTCCTTACTAGGATGGTGAACTCTTCTAGGGCAAGGGCTGGATCTTGCTTCTTACAGAAAATATTAAGCATAACACATGAATAACTTTTGGGGAATTAATTTTTATTAAGTCACTTTCATAGGTACAATTTCTGCCTAGCAGAGTTCGGGCAATTGGATTCTGCCACAGGGGCATAAGAAATATTTTCTTTAAAAATTCCAGAATGCAATGTCTTAATCTATAATTCAGGGAGCAGAATGCTGGAATCTATCCTGGACAACAAATTTGCCCTCATCAAGGTGCCTGAACAGCTAACATAGGTCAAGATAAAGTTTTGCTGAAAAAAGAAGAGGTTGGAATCAAAAGAAAGGCAGTCAAGATTTGAGAGCTATCTCACTGGGGTCCAGGAGAGGACTCCCCACAGAGAGAACACCTTCCAATGACTTCACTGTTAGAGTATCTCCAGGAGAGAAATACTCCTCCTTGCTTCCCCAACTGTCTTTATTTACATTTCATGCTGGACTTGAAGTTTTTTAAAGAGGAAATTTTATACAAAAGTATTTAGCAGAAACTGTCTCAATATAACCCTGTAGAAAGAAAAATAATAATAATTGAAAATAAATTTCCCAATAAGTTATGGATAAATGTCTGCTTGGACATTTCTGTAGAAGTTCCTCTAATGACTGCTTTTCTTGCATACATTCCAAGTAGCCCATCCAACCTTCTACTATGATTATTGTGGCCACACTGGCAGAACCAGAGGACAAGAAGCCTGACTCTAGGAATGCACTCATAAAACCGAATATTCTAAATTGGGAATGCCTCAGAAGGTGGAAGAGAATATGTTCACTAGAACAACATGCAACCAGCCATTTCCAATGCAAATTGTAACATTGTGTAGTGTGACAAATAAAGGCCATAACTATAATACAAATAGTGTTTTTTTTGCAATCCATTCTCCAGTAAAATGTGAGATCCAGGAGCACAGACCTAGGTCTGTGACTGACATGTGGTAATTGCAGTAGTACAACGTAATAATAGTAGCAGCAGTAGCAGGTGGGGAGTCAATAATTATTTGTTGAATTGAATGCATTTTATTGTGGCTCTTACACTAATGTTAACAAAATAGATATCATGGTAATTAACAGTGCTCAGAAGTGAGAATCCAGGACTTGTCTACCACCAACAAGCAGCCTTGAATGAGTAACCTCTCTTTGCTCATGAGAAAATTGTAAAATGTTCCCTATAACTTCATTTCAGATAATTCAATGCACCGTACCCCAGGACCTGCAGAATTTGGTTGTTGCTTAAAACTTCATGATCCTAATGGAAATGGAATGAGGGTAATAAAAGTGGACCCAGAGTTAGTCACTGAAAATTCCTACTTGAAATCTGCTCATAGAACTAAGGGACAAGAATGCCTAACCAGTCCAGGAAATTTGGGAAGGGATGACCAGCCCATGAGGAATAAATTCTTGAACTTCTAGTGCTTCCTTAGTAGAGCCTTGGCTGTGTCAAAAGACCCACATTCACCACATTCACCAACCAGTCCAATGAGGACAAACTAACTCCCAGGATAAACATCCTCTGCCAAGACAGCTGCCTGGAGGGTGAAAAACTGGATGACTGAAAGGCAGGGGGAAATGGAGGCCCTCAGCAGGGACAGTACAGGTCAAGAACAGAGGCCTCTGGGAGGCAGCATGTTCATAGAATGACAAGTGGAACTTGGAGGGATTAACTTGACCCTGGGAAACAACTCTGACCAACAATGGGCTCCCATAAGACCCTTGGGATAATAATTCTCCAATTGCAGCATATTTCATTTTTCTGAGTCTTTCTTTTCTTTTGATGAAACTGATACTATGTTTAACTTTAAGGAATGGTGTACTTTTGAAGTGGGGACTTGGGTAAAGGGAAGCAGGTCACCATGCAAGTGTCAGGGACCTCAGTCCCTAAGTTAGATAATAATTACTTTTCTTTTAGTGAATCCTGGCCACAAATAAGGGAAAGGGTGGGGAGAAAGGAATGGAATGTCAATGAAACTGCCTGGGTTCTCACCCTGCCTAGGGGCCTCTCTTTCTCCCAGCAGAGCAAGCTCTAAAATGAAGATCTTGGCCCTTCTGTGAAATGAACGCTGCTTGCCCCTAGATTGTAAGAAAACTGGAATAGCAAGATTTTAAAATAAGCTGATATTGTCCATAGGCTGGGCCAAAAGAAACTCAGGAAACATCTACCACAAAATTGTCATCAAGAATTTATTTTCCTTGTCTTATTTGCATAAATTTGTCATGGACCTGCCATGCCAGTAGAAGGGAGTGGAAAATATGACCTTGCGTCTGCTGGCATCCTGTTGCCCTTTACAGCCAAAGTCAGACTGTTCTTCCTCTTGCTTCAATTCTGCTCCTCTTAGTCGACTCCAGTCTGGCAGATCTGAGGCTGCAGATTATTATATTCAAAATTGTTTGTGCTGTGAGTGAGTAGCCCACATTGAGCAACAACATTTCATTTGGCTAGTGTTTCAGTTTGTTGAGTCATAAGCCTGACAAGTTTAGCTACATCCCATGAAACAGCATTTCCTGAGTCAGTGCATATGAGGAAGAAGCCGTAGCTAAAGTTTAAGCACTGCAGATACTCTTGGCCTCACGGCACAACCATCTGACTCCTCATCCTTATTCTTGGACATGGATTCCTCTCTAGACATTCAGAAATATATCCCAAGACACATGCTGGCCAGCCACATGGTGTTCAGCCTTCTCATGCTCTAACTGTGAAAGTATCCCACCAGGAAATGACATTACTATCAGATTATTAATTCTTTTTTTTTTTTAAAGATTTATTTATTATTTATTACATATCCCCCCCCCCCTTTCTGCTTGCTCTTGCTGTGTGTCCATTCTTCTGTGTTTTTTTCTATGTCTGCTTCTTGTCTCCCCCCGTCCCCACGGCGACGTGCCGAGTGGGCCCTCCACGGCGGTGGCTCGTTCCGTTACAGGGTGGCTCCACTCCGTTCCCACAGGCGACTCCGCTCCATGTTTTGCGAGCAGCAGTCCTCCATGTTTTTTGCGGGCTGCTTGGCTTCCGCAGTTCGCAGGCGGCAGCTCCGCTTTTCACGGGTGACTTTGCCATGCCCGTGGGGGCTCCACACTGCCCGTGGCGGCTTTTTGCCTTGCCCACGGCGGCTCTGCCCCGCCCACGGCGGCTTGCCTTTCTCAAGGCCGTCTGCCCGCTCGGAGAGGTCCCCGGGAACCGAACCCAGGGCCTCCCATGTGGTACCCCGGCGCGCTCTTTATCCACTGAGCTATCTAGCCGGGCCCAGATTATTAATTCTTGAGCAATTTGAAGCCTAAGTGATTAGTGCAAGTTCAGAAATTAATTTCCTGCTGTTGAAATTCCAAAACATTAGAAATTATTCAGTAACAAAAATGATTTTTTATGCATTAATAATTTTTAAAAGATTTTCTTAAAACCAGAACACATACCAGTGTGGTGGGTTAAGTTCCTAAGCCATTAATCAGTGGTGAGTCTCTCAGTGTTGCACAAGTTTTTCAAGGCTCCTTTGAGAAACAAAGAAAGGCAAAATCAAGGGTCTCTACTTTTTAAAATCATTCCCCATGGTCCTATGTTATCATAAAATGTCTTCAATTAAAATCCACTAATTGGCCAAGAAATTATACTTGAAAGAAATACTTGCTAACTCCCTGAGTGTAGACATCCCATCTGCAAACCTTAGCTATTGAAACTGTATTCCAGTCCCTTCCCCAAAATGTCCTCTCCCAATTCATTATCCACGTATTGAGCTCTAAGTACTACGTTGTAAAAACTGTGAGAAGAAAAGATATAAATAGGAGGAAAGTTGTGGGTTTTTAAAAAATTTTTCAAATATTTCTTCTAGAATTCTTTTCCAAAATTCCTTCCCGAAGTCTAACACTCCTGCATCACATGTCCATGGAGAGTTGTACATAATATGCAGCACTCTTTTTCTTTCTGATTATTTATTTTAGCTCTGTGCACGTGCCCTAAAGACAGGGGCTGTATTTACTCCTCTCTTTTATCCTTAGGCTCTAACCCAGAGGCTGCATAAAGCCCGGCACTCATTCTCTGTGTTATCCTCACCGCTGACCTCTCTCTCTTCAGCCAGCATGTGAGCAACTCGCCAGACGGAACTCTTATCCGTGGCTCTCCAGAGCCTTGCCCAGATATTTGATGTTTAACAAATACTTGTAGAGCTGATAAACTGAATATATATGGAGACCTTAGAACTATGGACAGGAAGGGACAGCATAATCCTTGGTATGGTTAGGTGTTAGTCTGACAAAAAGCTGAAAAAATTTACAAAAAATAAAAAATAAATACAGGTGGGAATGGCTTGAGGGTCCAAAGTGCTTCTCAGGCTTTTCCCACAGCCCTTTTTGTTGTTGTTGTTGTTGTTGTCACCCAATTGGTCATCTCCTCCAAGTTGGTTGAGGAATTTCATACCACTTTATCCTACCGTTCTCTCTTCCCCCAAGTCCCCTTTGTCCTTTTACCCCCTTTGCTCCTAGAGGTTCATTTTGACCTCATCATCAGGCCTTCATCTCTAGCTTCTTGCAGAATCACATAGAAGTGAAAGAAGGCAAAGGCCAGTACTGAAGGGATGTGGTACCCACAAGATAATCAGATCTTTCGCATTACATGGATTAACAAGCTTATGGGCATCTTTTGTATTATTATGAGAAAGAATGTTTATTTCCCTTTGTCATCAGGCCCATATAAACTCAATCCCAGGAGAAAAGAGAATGAATTTTAAAAACTCATCATGCTATGGCTATGATGAGTTTTGTTTCAGACATATTGATTCCGAGGTGCCCATGGCACACGAGAAAAGAAAAATATTGCCATTAGGACTCCGTTTGTCCTTGTTCAAAGCCAGATAAATTTAGGAAGGCTTCTCCAGGAAGTTTAGAGTTAATGGCTAAAAAGCAAAGAAATAAAACCATCTTTAACAGTTATACACAGAGTTCTGTGGTCATGACCCTTAGCAGACTCTTCATGGGGCTCTCCCCCATAGTCACCTTTCCTCTTGCAATGTTTTCTTTAATTCTTTCTATTTCTAAAAATTGTGAGATATGCTGTATCCACAGAATAAGTGAAAAGAACATATATCCAGTTTGAAATATTATTTTAAAATGAATGTAGATATAACCACCATTCACATAAAGAAATACTATATTGCCAGCACCCCCAGAAAAATCCTTTCCAATCACATCTCTTTTGACCTCCTTCTTAAACCACTTTCTGACATTATTAGGTAATCATTTTTCAGTAATCATTTCCTTGCCTTTCTTTATAATTTTACTAGCTTTTGTTTGCATTCCTAAAAAATACAGCTCGTTTTGTCTGGTTTAGTACTTCATATAAATGGAAACTTTGCTATTCATAATTTTTGTGCCTTCATTCTTTTGCTTCACGATGTTTTTGTGATTCATCAATGACATTCTTATAGTTGTTGCTGGTTTATTTTCTTTACTTTTATTGGTTAAGAGCAGGGACTGCACAAGTTTAAATGTCAGCTCCATAACTTTTTCCATATGTGACCTTGTGCAAAATACTTCATCTCTCTGTGACTTAGTTTTAATTTACTTGGAATTGCATTCTATCTTCCTTACATAAGCCTAACCCCAAAGCACTAACCATCTGCGTTAAAACCCCGTTTGATATATATCCTGAAGAAGTTGTCTTACAAGTTCTATAGTCACTGCCCTATCTAAGCCACCTTCATATCTTCCTTGTAGTGTATTTGTTCCAATTGTCCTCTTGCTTCCTTTCTTACTCCTCTACAGCCTATTTTCTGCACAGCATTTAAAGGAATCCTGAAAACCCTCCAGTGGCTTCCATCATACTTTTAATAAAATTCAAAACCATGCCCTAGAAGGCCCCAAATGAGCTGGTTTGTCTGCCTCCCTTTCTAGCCTTACTTCCTTCTTCACTGTATATTCTCTCTGCCTAAAAAGGTCTTCTCCCATGATTTGACATGCTTCACTCACTTCCATCAATTTC
Organism: Chaetophractus vellerosus; assembly: GCA_004027955.1. Lineage (NCBI taxonomy): Eukaryota > Metazoa > Chordata > Mammalia > Cingulata > Chlamyphoridae > Chaetophractus > Chaetophractus vellerosus. The sequence goes on from PVKH010009644.1 coordinate 7,910, forward strand.
TTCTTTTAAAAAAACCACACTTTTAAACAGGCTTTCCCTGATCACCCTTTCTAAAAAGAGCATCATGGCTCTCATCCACTAAGCCTTATCTGCTTTAATATTCCTCATGGCACTTAAAACCAGCTGACACTTTATATTGCTTATTAATTGTATTTCTTATTTTCCTCACCAGAATATAAGCTCCAAAAAAAGGCAGGGACTTTTGTGTGTGTGTGTGTGTGTGTCTGTGTGTGTGTGAGGTACTGGGACTGGGATTAAACCCTGGACTTCGACTATGGGAAATCGGCACTCAACCGCTGAGCCACATAGGGCCCCCTGAGTTGGCTATTTTGTTTGTTTGTTGTTTTATTTTTTTAATTAAAAATTTTTTTAAAGATACTTAGATTACATAAATATTACATAAAAATTATCGGAGATTCCCATATGCCCCGCTCCCTACCCCTCCTGCACTTTCCAACATTAATAGCATCCTTCATTAGTGTGGTACATTTGTTACAATTGATGAACACATATTGAAGCACTGCCACCAAGTGTGGATTATACTTTACATTATAGTTTACATTCTCTCCTGCACAATTTTGTAAGTTATGACAAGATATATAATGGCCTGTATCTATCATTGCAACATCATTCAGGACAATTCTAATGTCCCGAAAATGCCCCCATATTACACCTATTTTTGTTTTTGTTGTTTGTTTTTAGGAGGCACCAGGAACCAAACCTGGGACTTCCCATGTGGGAAACAGGTGCTCAACAGATTGAGCCTCATCTACTCCAGGGACTTTGTTTACTTCATTGCTATAACCCCAGGGCTTCAAGTAGGGCCTGGCACATGGTAAGTTTTCCATAAATTATATTTTTGAATAAATGGTTGCTGAAATATTCAAAGTACCACAGCTTGTAGTGTTTATCACTGTATTTCTAGCTTTCATTGATCTTTGGTCCTTCTTTCTCTGTGATTCTTCAGAACCTCAAGAGCTGTCTCATATACGCAGTACAGTTTCAAATCCTGACTCAAATCCTATAAAAGTGTGACCTTGAACTAGCTATTTAATCTCTAGGTGCCTCAGTTTCCTTGTGATTTTCTGTGAGAATGTAACTTATTTATTTAAATGTTCTAAATAAATAATAACCTCTTACCGATGGAATTATTTTTACTTTCCGTTTTAGACAATGAGTTTCTTCAGTGCAGGAATCATGTCCATTCATCTTTGTATTCCCATCTTCTAGCACAAGTTTCACTACATGAAAATAACAGAAATTCGAGGCAATAAGTTTCATAATCTAAAGTCCAAATATCATACCAACTCACCTGAAAGAATGAGACAAGACATTCATAGGCAAGTCATTTTTTAAAAGCAAAAAACTAGCAATTCTTTTCTTGATTCAAAGTCCCATTTCCTACCTGCTCTTTTTCTCCCATTCTCCATCATCACTATCCCAAACAGACCCCCAGATTTCCCTTTTGGCTAGGGAAAACTGGGGAAAAGGAGAAAGAAGAGGACAAGGAGGAAGGATGAAAGGAAGGAAAGAAAAAGAAGAAGGGCAAAGGAGGGGTAGGGGAAGAAGAAGAGGAGAAAAAAAAAACAAGAAGGAGGTGAGAGAAGAATGAGAAATGAAAAATATTGCCATTGAGAGATATTCTCTTTCCTATAAAATCTTTTAAGTGACTAAACAGGATATTATTTTATATTCCAATCTAAAATCTTTGGATTATTTTTCTAAACCCCTGAGCTACCCCAAGGAGAAAGAATAAGTCATAGAATAGAGTTTAAGTTTCTAGAGGGTACACCACCTAAGACACTGAATGAATACAAAAGAAAGAAAAATCATGTCTTTACCCTCAAAGCTCAGGAAGTAAGTTTTTGACAGTTTTAAAATAGTTACTTGATCCCTGAGTAGAAATACTCAGATCCACTTTTTTTTTTACATGTCTCAATCTGTTTTGTTTTTGAATTTCTATTTTAACAAACAAAAAGCTCAAATATTGGATCATTTCAAGAATGAATAAGGGAAAACTATACTGGCTTATGGAAGACACATAATACATGTTCAAAGACTAACTCCAATGAAGCTTTAATAACCAAAGGATACCAAATGGCAAGCTCATTTTATATTTGACTCAATAAGAGAACTTTTTAAGAAACAAGACCTTCCCCTGCTCCCCATATCCCTTGTGGATGTTGCATGTCCAGAGTGTGATGCTGCCATTTTACTTCTACTCAGTTATATTTGTACTGAGAAGATGCCTTTAACTCTTATGACATTATCATGTCAAAGGAGGATTAGTATGGATTCAATAGAAAACAAGTTTACTAGAGTAAAAATGGACTGACAAATTTCCTTGTTTTACAAATTTCCTTATTATCAGGAATTTCTTTCATCATGGATGTAAAGTTAAGCCAATAAAGTTGGATTCCAGAGCTTATTCTTTGCCTAGGCCGTGAAAAGGGGCCACAGAGAAAGAAGTGACAAAACTGTCCTCAAGGCTGGGTCTTGGGGCTCAGACATGAGTACTGAGTCAATGAATCTAAAGGGCCAAGGAGTTGTTTGAGTCTATTCCCAAGATCAAAAGGAATTTCCCCTTTGTTATAAAGCTTATGTTCTGAACCTCAAGAATTAGGAGGCTTTTCTTTCCCAGAACCACCTTTGTTTTCATTGAAAGTACCATTACATTGAAGACAATGTGCTACCACATGACACAACTCAGTGAAGCAGAAATGTGTTTCCTCCTTTGGGGCTTAATCTCCTGAACAGCTGTAATTTAGGTGATCATATGACATGGCTTAAAACCTCAGGAATTCTAGTAGGTCAATAGGGCATTAGGGAAGTAGGGCATCCTTGCCATAGTCATGCAAGAACGTACTTGGAGAGTAGGTTATTGCTTTCCTCCAGGCACATAAGAGAGAGTGCATTATTAGCCCTGCCACATGTAACTGGATACCACAGTGAATTTTAGTGACAAAACTATATCTAGAGGATATAGTGTATTAATGAGGCAAATAAAATTGAGAGGAATAAGCATGAAAATTTCAGAGAATACAGTATTTATTGCTCTCTTTCAGCAAGTCACTAACAGAACAGCAGATGGGCCAGGGCCAAGGCTCAAAGGGGCATGCTATGACCTTTCCCAGTGCAGTGGAATAATTTATGGAGTTATTGATTGTATGCTCCCTGCACCTTTTGCATTCTCTTGCCTCAGGGGAACTCTGAATTTATTGGGTCTAAAGCAGAAGATGTCTAAACACCAGCATTTTCTCTTTTTGCAGAAGCCTAAAATAATCAGAAAGATTATCCTACCACTTCTGGAGAGAGTAGGGGAAAAGGGGAGTATCTTCTAGGAGAAAGAGGTGTGAGAAGGGGAGAAAAAGTACATTGTCAAGATCAGGAAAGACATTAAGGTCCTGGGATGAGGACCCCTACTCTTTCCTTTCAGATCCCCAGAAAGGTGACAGGACTCTGGGAAAATGGTTGTATCTTACACTTACGAAAGTTAGACTCTCAATCTGGAGTTTCCAACTTGGTAAATATTCCTGTACTCCAAGTTTGATCTCCTAATCTGTGCTCCAGGCTTGGAGCATTCTATCATTCGTGGAGCACCAAGCATGTAGCTCTGCACTTCAACAGACCACGTGGACTTAGAAAATGGGTCTTTTATGGATAACAAGACTAGAGAGACATTCTTCAAATGTTTTCTTTTTTTTTCTTTTTTGTGTATGTCTCCTGGACCTCAGTATCTGGGAAGTGGGGTTGTGGGAACCAAAAAGACACGTTAATGACTAAAGTTAAATCTTCTACAACTCCAGTAGAATAAGGAAGAAAGGTCAGACTTATGATTTTTTTTAAAAAAGGAATGTGAAGTTTCCCATATACTTATTTTTGTGGTACAAGATTCATATTCATATTTACTGCACAAGATTTGAATTTTTTTTTAAAAAAGGCCCTGGGTTCAAAGCAATAAGTGTTTGGGAGGTATTAGATAACAGATGGACAGGGCAGGTTGGGAATGCAGAATTTAAACTTAAGCCATTGATTTTGCTATGGGTCCCAATCTTAAATGCAGGAGCTATACAGGCATACCTCGGAGATATTGAAGGTTCAAGACCAACACAATAGAGCAAATATTGTGATAATGTGAGACACACAATTTTTAAAATTTCCCAGTGCATATTAAAGTAATGTTTACAATAAACTGTAGTCCATTAACTATACAATAGCATTATGTCTAAAAAACCAATGTACATACCTTACTTTAAAAACACTTTATTGCTAAAAAATGCTAAATATCACCTCATCCCTCAGCGAGCCATAGTCTTTTTGCTGGTAGAGGGTCTTTCCTTGATGTTGATGGCTATTGACTGATCAGGGTGCTGGTTGATGAAAGTTGGGGTGGCTGTGGTAATTTCTTAAAAATAAACAACAATGAGTTTTGCTGCATAGACTCTTCCTTTTGTGAAAGATTTCTCTATAGCATGAGATGCTATTTGATAGCATTTTATCCACAGTAGAACTTCTTTCAAAATTGGAGTCAATGCTCTCAACTCTTGCCACTGCTTTAACAACTAAGTTTATGTAATATTCTAAATCTTTTGTTGTCAGTTCAACATTGTTCACAGCATCTTCACAAGGAGGAGATTCCACCTCAAAAAATCACTTCCTTTGCTCATCCATAAGAAGCATATCCTCATCTATTAAAGTTTTGTCATGAGATTGCAGCAATTCAATCACATCTTCAGGCTCCATTTCTAATTCTAATTATCTTGCTATTTCTGCCCACATCTGCAGTTACTTCCTCTGTTGAAGTCTTGAACCTCTCAAAAGTCATCCACCAGGGCTGGAATTAACTTCTTCCAACCTCCTGTTATTGTTGATATTTTGACCTCCTCCCATGAAACACAAATATTCTTAATGGCATCTAGAACAGTGAACCCTTTCCAGAAGTTTTTCAATTTACTTTGCTGAAATCCATCAGAGGAATCATTATCTATGTCAGCTTTAGCCTTATGAAAAGAATTTCTGAGATAATGACATTTGAAAGTTGAAATTACTCCTTGTTCCATGGGCTGCAGAATGGATCGTGTGATAGCAGACATGAAAACAAGAGTCATAGCGTTTTACATCTCCATCAGAGCTTTTGGGTGACCAGGTACATTGTCAATGAGCAGTAATATTCTGAAAGGAATCTTTTTTTTTCTGGGCAGTGGGTCTAAACAGTGGGTTTCAAATATTCAGTAAACCATGTTGTAAACAGATGTGCTGTCATCCATTCTTTGTTGTTTCATTCATAGAGCACAGGCAGAGTCGATTTAGTGTAATTCTTAAGGGCCCTAGGAATTTCTCAACTTAAAGTCTCCAGCTCCATTTGCAGTCCCTACCAGGAGAATCAGCCTGTTATTTGAAGCATTGAAGCCAGTCATTGACTTTCCCTGTCTAGCTAGGAAGGTCCTAGATGCATGTTCTTCCAAAAGAAGGCTGTTTCATCTACCTTGAAAATCTGTTGTTTAGAGTAGCCACCTTCATCTTAGCTAGATCTTCTGGATAACTTGCTGCAGCATCTACATCAGCACTTGCTGCTTCACCTTGCACTTTCTGTTCAGAGAAGGCTTCTTTCCTTAAACCACATGAACCAACCTCTTCTAGCTCCAACTTTTCTTCTGCAGCTTCCTCAACTCTCTCAGCCTCCATAGAATTGAAGAGAGTTAGGACCTTGCTCTGGATTAGGCTTTGGCTTCAGGGAATGTTGGGTCTCGTTTGATCTATCCAGACCACTAAAACTTTCTCCATATCAGCAATAGGCTGTTTCACTTTCTTATCATTTATGTGTTTACTGGAGTAGCACTTTTAATTTCCTTAAAGAATTTTTCCTCTCTCACACACAACCCTGCTCCACTTTAAGTCAACTCATTTCAGTAAATGGCTAGCACATGCTTCCTGTTGCTCAAGCCTTAATTTTTCTAAAGAAATAAATTTTATTGATACTTATTAATAAAGCATAAATCCATCCAAAGTGTATAATCAATGGTACTTGGTACAATCACATAGTTGTTCATTCATGACCTCAACCCCACTAGAGCATTTTCACCATTCCAATAATAATAACAACAAAAAAAACAAGCAAACAAACAAATTAAAAAACCTCATTGCCACCCAATTTCTCTATGCTTCCCCTGCCATACATAGCTGCTATTGTTTCCATCTCTTTAGATTATTTGTATTTATATTTTATAAAAACAGTCTTATATATGCAATATCACCCATACTCATATTTCACATGAGGTTTCACTATGTTATACAGTCCTATGTTACATTTTTTAGTCAAGCCTTAATCTTGGCATCAATCATGATGCCTCCCTTTGCCCCAATCCAACATCCAAACCATCTGCAGCTCCTAATTGTTCTACATTTAAAATGCATATGAAATTCAACTATTCTTAATTCCTATTCTGCTACCACTAAAGTCAAGGCCACCACCACCTTACACCTGGAGTATCTCCTAACTGGCATACTCAGTCTACCTACTTCTTCCTTTATACCCCTGGAATCTATTTTCAACTGAAAATGTATTCATTCTGAATGAATGAAACAGAGAGCACTTGTTAAAAATACATCTTATCATGTTACATTGGCGTTTAAGCCCTTACATAATCTCCTCTACCCGCAAGTCACCTCCCTACTTTTCTGGCCTCATCTTCTACCACTTCTACCACTTTGCCCTGTGCATTCTGCCCCAGCCTTCTTGTGCTGGCCTCCTTGCAGTGGCTTGCACTCCCTAAGCATACCTCCTCAGAGTGTTCTGCTCTGCAGGATCTCCCCCGACCCCAACCCCACCCCAGATAGCAGCATAGCAAGTTCCTTGCTTCCTTCTGTTCTCTGAACAAATGTCCCCTCTTCTGAGAGGTCTCCTGATCATACTATAAAAAGCAACAATACCCTAGCACTCTCTATTCCTTTTACCTCCCCAGGGTATTAGAATTACCAATGTATCCACTCTGCTCTTTTTTTTTTCCCAAATAAAGCAGTGAAACCACCAAGATTAAATAATCATTTTACAAAGGAACTACAAATATAGCTGTCAAAAAATGCCATACTTCCTTACTTTCTCCACTTCCCTCTTTTACTTATCACCTACAAATAACCTGGTCAGTTACTACTTATCCTAACATTATTTTTTATTTGAGTGTCCACACTCAAACTTCCAGGCTTTCATTCTGTGTACTTCTTATATGGAGTGGCTTCTTAATTCTTCACTTCTCTTAAATGTAAACTTACTCATGCTAAGGAAGTAAAAACATCTGTCTGCTTCATTATATCTTCTTGTATAGCTGTGCCTCAGCATTTATATAATAAAATACATATATTTAGTTATAAATTGCTTTCCCTTTATTTTTGTTTTATATTATTGCTAGGGTATTATATTGAGTTCTTCCAAATTATCTGTGCAAAGGGATCGTATTGCCTAGGCATTTCATTCTGGATAATAAGGAATACTTTAAAATATGTATCATACAAAATATGTATGATAATAAGAAGTTGGATCTGTGGGTTTGGAAACAACTGATCTAACCTAAGTCCCTCATTTAACAGATGAGGAAATAGAAGCAGAGATTCCCACAGACCATGGGAAAGACAGGGCAGAATATTGGGCAGGGCTCATATTGGGCAGGGGTGGGGAGTGACTTTCCAGTCACTTCTCTTTTTCTATAACAGATTGCCCCAATACTGCTCAGATTCTAAAAGTATTAATTGAAATACCTATTATGTTACCCTTCTTGCCCAAGAATTTTTCTTTTAAAGGGAAATCTCATTCTAATTTAATTATCTTAAAATGCGTCAAAATTTTAATCCTAATTTGAATCTTTGACATTTCAATTATTTATTCCACATCTCTTTACAGAAGACTATAATTTAAAGGACTCAATCTTTTATTAAAAATAAAGTAAATAGCTCATAAGTATAACCTTTCAAAGCGCCACTGCACATGGTCATATTGTTGTGCTGTTGGTTTTGAGTGTTTGGTTTCTGTTGACCCCCCATATATGCTTATATTTCAGTATCAAATATACACAAAATACTTACATGTATTGAATTTCCATGAAATTACTCAATACTGCAGACGCTAAATTGAACATTTAAATACGACAATGTCCACCAGACAGAAGGAACAAACTAAGCCCCAGATTGTGGATTAAAATGTTTATTTTACTTACAAAAATGGCATTGGTTGAGCCGGCATGTCATGTGCTTTTCAAGATATCTTTGAAACTATTTGAAACAAGAATTATTCTAAGATGATCTTGAAGGTATATTTCAGTTTCACATCATGAGCCTCTATAATATCATTTATTTACCATCAAGTAGATTATTTTCTAATGGAAGTTGCAATGTAATGTGTTTGTATTTAGATATATGAGCATTTCCCCAAACTAACAGAGAACAAGATTTATACTTCTTTTATAGCATGAGTCCCAATACTTTGTATTAAAGATACTGGGATATATGTCTTACCTTACTGCTAGACTCATGTTTGTGAAGGAAATATTTTTTGAACACCTTCTACTAGGCATCAAAATATGTAGATAAGCACAATGGACTTTGACTCTGGCTTCCTGGAATCATGCCTTTTTACCTTTGTTTCTTCTTATGGCTTAGTATGATGCTTTGTATAGCACATGCATGAAGAATTGTAACAACAAAGACTTGCAAGCCCAGTTTAAGAACCAACCAGCAAACACGCTGATGATGGCAGGATCCAGCAGGCATAGAACAACCCTAGAGCCTGAGGACTTCTGATCTTTTTCGTCTTCTTATTTTTTGCTTTTCAAAATTATTTACTTTTATAAAATCCTGAATAGGTAGTGAGAGATTCTACTCCTTTTTCCTCTAGAGGATAAGGGAAATGATAGGAAACATTGAGAGAGGCAGGAAATATTTAAGAGGGTTCCACTTGTAGGGCATCAAACAATCTGGTTGGACCAAGATAATAAAAACATTATTATCTAAACACAACCATAATAATACACAAAAGTACTCTTGATTGCCATGTATACTTGTTTACCACTGGTAAGCACTAAATCAACAGTGGGTTTCCTTTCCTTCCAAGGATTATTGATGATAAGGGCACAGAAATCTACCCGTCTAAAATGTCAGGAGGTAACTAGCATGTCATCTGTGATTTCTGCTCCAGAATATTATTCTCCCACCAGCTTCATCTTCATTCTTGACATCAGCTTTCCTCCTCACCTCCTGCTGATCACCCCCAGGATAGCATCCCAGAAGCCTGCCCATTCCTTTCTCCAGAGGAGTTCTCTAAATCTGCTTAACTGGAGTTCAGAGGTTAGAAACACCCTACACCTCCCCAGGTCCTCACTCTGGTAGATTGCTTTGGACCCAGCCAGCCCATCTCTGAAATTCTTCCATAGCCCTTTCATTCCTAACATTTACTCATGAAAACTATCTTTCTCCAAACCTTTTCAATGATTTTTGTCTATTAAAATAACATCTGAGATCCTTCCCACCTATGTATTGGTAAATAAAATTGCTCTTGACATTTGAGAAATTTATATATCTAGAGGTCTGTAGACATTCATAATGATTAAAATAAATTGGGTGGACATGTGTACAGATCTACTACTTCTTGTTCTTACTTTCTATCTGACACCTCTGTTGCCTACTCAACTATTCCTGAAATTCTTTTGCTGTTTAGCTTCACTAACATCATACTGATTTGGTTTTACCAGTTTCTCTGAGACCACACTGCCTCAGTTTATTTTGCAGATAATGCTTTCTTTTCCACCTTTTAAAATATTTCTCTTCCTTAAGTTTCTGTATCTCGTCCTTTTTAAATTAGAAATCCTTTAACTCTTATAACCATCTATTTGTTAGTGACTCCAATCCTATATTTTCAACCTAGACCTCCTTCCTGAATTAAATATCCAAGTATCTAACTGCCTCCTGGATATAGCCATTTAGATGACTTGTGGTTCACCCTAGCCTAGTAAATCCAAACCAACTGATCATGTCCATCTTGATCCCACATCTCCCCTCCTCTGCTTTGTAAGTAGAAGTACTTGCTACTTAACAGTCCAAGAAAGAACACTGAGATCTCTCCTTTACTTGTCCCTCTCTCTTATCCCATCAATAACCAAATTTTCTTCTCCACTGTCATTTCACCCATCCACATACACATCATCCCTTGTCTGAAAGCAGGGTTGCCCACCCTGAAGTCTTCCTCCACTTCAACCCATTCTCCACATGGTAGGCAGAATGGTCTTTCTAAAACACAAAAATACTTAAAACTCTTTATCCTAAGAGCAACTTTTGTTGCTCTTATAACCTGAGACTTATAAGGCCCTTTATTAGCTGGCCCCACCAACTTTTCCATATTCTTCTCCCACACAGCTCACTTAGACTCCAGTCATATTGAACTTCCTTCAGTTCTTGAAAGTAGCTCATTCTCTCTGGCATCTGGGTTTCTTTTTTTTTTTTTTAATAAAATAAACCATTTTATTATCACCCTTGATACTCTCAAATCTCCTACAGTTTACCATAATGTGTTATACAAATATTATTTTTTTATTTAAATTTTTTATTTAGTTTTTATATATCTATATATATTTTTAGGATACATTGATTACATAAATGTTACACAGAGATTCCAGGAGTACCCATATGCCACCCCCCACCCCTCCCACAACCCCCCACATACACATCCCTCAGTGTGGCATAACGCCTCTGATAGATATACACATTTTGGGGCTTTGCCATCAAGCATAGATCACAGTTCAGGCTGTAG
>PVKH010009645.1:0-18701 GCA_004027955.1 Chaetophractus vellerosus
AAGAAAATAGTTTAAAGGTCATAGAATAAAGACTTGAGGGAAACACAAACCAAGTAGAAATGGCAAACAAATGATTAAAAAGGGAAATATTAGACTATATATATGGTAATAGAATAATTAAAAAAAAAAAACAACTTCATGTGTTTTAGTTTGCCAAAGGGGTGCTGATGCAAAGTACCAGAAATGTGCTGGCTTTTATACTGGGGGTTTCTTTGGGGGTAAAAGTTTACAGTTCCAAGGCCATGAAATGTCCAAATCAAGACATCAGCAGAGATGCTTTCTCACCAAAGTCAGCTATTGCTAGTCCTGGCATTGTTGCCACAAGGTGAAGCAAGTTGGCCACTGATCTCCTCAGAGTTCTCTGCCTTCCCTTCCAGAATTCACCATCTCTTGGAGCTCAGCTGTGAGCAACCAGGCATAGGGCTGGTTTCTTTCATGGATCTCGGGTCTTTGAACCTCTCAGGGGCTTCTGTTTTCCTGCAGCCCTCTCTCTCACATGGCTGATTCAAACATGCTGGCTCCTGTTTTCCTCTGTGTGTCCATTTATACCAGACTTGGCAAGCAGGCAGAGACTCAACCTGAGTCAAGCCTCACTGACATAGCCCTATCAAAAGCCTTGAAGTGATCTTTTCAAGTCATCTAATCAAAGGCCCCTCAACTAAATTTAATGCAATCAAAGGGTATCATACCCACAGGAATAGATTAGTTTACAAACATGATCTTTCTCCTTTGGAGATTCATAAAGATAATCTCAAACTGCCACACCATGGAACTACACTACACAGTGACCCCTAAGTTAAAACATGGGCTTTAATTAATAGTACAATTATAAAAATGTGCTATTATCAACTGTAACAAATGTTTCATACCAATGCAGGGTGTTGGTGGGTGGTGTATGGAAACCCTGTATTTTATGCATGATTGTTCTGTAAACCCACAACTTCTCTGATAAAGAAAAAAATACGACACAAAGTGAGATGCAGTCTAGATCAGCTTAGAAAACTAAGGCCTTAAATTGGAATCTAGAGTTGAGGAGAAATCTCTTCTTTTTTACAATGGTCAATAGCTAACTCAGGTTTGAGAAATACTGGCCTACCTACACAATTGGGAACCTTCTGCCTATGGCTGCCACAGTGAAAGTGAACCTACCTCAGAACTGAAAAGAGCCCTAAAAATAACCAGGGCTCCTTAGAGAAAGGCTGATTCCAAGCCTGGGACAGGGAAAGTAGAAAATGGAAACAGGAAAATCCTGTTTCAGTAGAAAATAGGGAAGATCAAGGAGCACTGGAGTCATACCACAAGGGGATGAGACCCTGCTTTAACGGGGCTTCCACTGGCCAAATCTAGATCATCTGATCATAAAATAAACAATAATAGTAATGGATTGAAACCGAATAAAATAAAAATCATGGCTCCCTGGGGATACAAACAAGTAAATGAGTTAACATGGGAGAAGGGAAAACTCTTTTTTATTGCAGAATGACAAAAGTGCTCTACAAATATAGAATGAATGATGAAATGAGAAAATCATCAGTTGGTAAATGTTTGATGAGATACAGAGAATTTACATATTTTCGAGGTATCTTCCTACAATCATTTACTGATTACAAAAGAAAAAAATAAAAACTTTGCGTGGGGAAACTTGGCAAAGACCACTTTATGCAAGTTAACATCACCAATATTGGAACAAACTGATATCCTGTGCCTCCTGATAAAATGTGCTAAGAAAGACATAACATCATTTCTGTGATATCCCTGCCAAAATGTCATAACCAGAATCTAATCGTGAGAAAAAAAATCAGACCCATGCAAATTGAGAACCATTCTATAATACAATTGACCTGGACTCTTCAAAAATGTTGTGGTGAAGAAAGACAAAGAAAGGCTCAGGACTTGTACCAGATTAAAGAGCCAAAGAGAACAAACAAACAAACAAGCAATAACAAAAAACAAACCCCCCAAAAAACAACCCACAACAAACAAAAAACTAAATGCAATTTGTAACCCCAGATTGAATCTTCAACCAGGAAAATTAGAATAGCTATATTATGGCAGTGCAATTATATGTTACCTTTCTAGGTGAAACTGCGCATCTCAGAAATTCCATCGGCCAGTGTGGTAATATGTATAACGGTGGTGATAGGAGTGGGCTTGATGTTTGTTAAGTGACAGGAAATTATATAATTAAAATATGGTTCTTTCAGTCTTTCATTAACCAAATAAAACTTTTTCTCCATATTTTTGCTTTACTCTTGTAAGCAGTCACTTCCCTCTCAGTTACGGTTATGTTAATTTACTATACTAGTATATTGAAAGTATCAAAGACTAAAATATAGGAAATTATGATATAACTCAGAAATAGTACTATTTACAAACATCAAATAAATGGCAAAGGCTTTTAAATTTATCTTTCAAAAATACATAAGGCTTTGAAATCAACTACTGAATTTCAGTCTTAAGAGAATTTTTTTTTAGAAGCAATCCTTAGCGCATTGAGAAATATAACAGCAAATGTGATATGTTATCTGCCACATTGTTTATTCTTTATGGTTCAAATTCCTTCATGGTTTACTACTTGACAGACTAAGTGGCATTTCATAAAGGACTAATAAGTTACTTTTCTTCTGAAATGCATTTAAGTATAAGACAGTTTGGCTCAACTTATCCCTTCTTTTTTCTGTGTTACATTGTTTTTTGCACTTGAACAATAACAAATTTGAAATAAACATTTGGAAATAACTTGATCCCTTAGTAGTTGAATATTGATTGCTCTTAAAACTGACAAAATACACATGCACCCATATGCACAGTTCTTTTTAGATTTATATTCATGATACATATGACATCGATCGGGAGATGAAAGGTAGAGAGAAGAAAATAAAACCCTTACCTTCATATCATATACAGTGACTGGAAAGGTGGAAAGGCTAGAAAAGTTTAAATCTCCTAAATCCATATAAACTTAGAATATACTTTCCTCTCTGTTTTAACGTGTGGGCTAAAGAATTTGACAAATCAAGTGAAGAATCACCTCCTATGGTGGTTTTAAAATATGCTCACAAATTCTTTGACACTCCTCCCTTCAAAAGGTAGAGCTTAATTCCCTTCCCTTTGAATGTAGGCAAGTTAGTGACTTGGTTCGAACACACAGAATGTGGCAGACATGATGGTATGTGACTTAGAGAACTGCTTGGGGAGTGGGGGGAGTGGAGCCGCCATGATGGGAGAACACTCAAGCAGCCCAATGGAGAGGCCCAATGGCAAGTGGCCTCCCACCAACAGCCACCACCAACCTGCCAGCCCAGCAAGTGCAGCATCTTGGAAGCTGAAACTCCAGCCCCACACCAATGCTCAGAGGACTGCAGCCCTGGCCAACATGTTGACTGAGTCCTAATGGGCCATAGCTAATAACTTCCCAGCTAAGTTGCTCTGAAATTCCTGACCCACAGGAATTGTTTGAGATAATAAATATTTATTATTGTTTTAAAAAGCTACTGAATTTTGGGGAAACTGGTCACATAGCAATAGAGAAATAATAAAACTCTTCTCTTCATATTAGGGGATTTTGGAAAGAGATAAAATTCTGTATACTGATGAAATCACAAGAAAGAAAACAAGGACTTTACGATACAAGGAGGACTAAAAGAACACATACTTTCTGCTGACACTGATCATGTCCAAAGTTGGATAACGCAGTTGGTGGGGAGGGGTGTTGGTGAAGGGGGCCTTCCATGCTTTGGTTCTCTCTACTTCTGAATGATTTAAAATTTTTGTGATGAAAACGTACCATGCATTATGTTTACTAATATTTTATGAAAAAAAAGTTTTATATTTTAAAGAGATACATTTCTGTTATCACATTACATGAATTTTTCCTTCCTATCTAATATCTATTCCTACAGTGTTATTCCAGTTCTATTTATATCAGGTCTAGCCAGATTTCTCCAGATGATCTATTGGCTACCAAGTCCTTTCAATCCTACTTTAAAAAAAATCATTTCTTAAATATAACTCCTTGTCTCCATCCTACTTGTCAATGACATGTCAGGCTCGGTGCAGATCTTCTCCCACAAGTGGGGTATACACTCTCTGTGCATAAGGTTAATGCAGTACTTACTACATGGAACTGTAGTGACCTGTTAACTTCTCTATCTTCCCAAGTATATCACAGCAGGCTAGATGATGGCCCCCAAAAGATGTGTCCACATCCTAATCCTTGGGGCCTTATTTGGAAGGAGAGTCTTTACATGTGATTGAGACCATTCTGGATTATCTGGTAGGCCCCACTGAATGAACAAATGAATGAATTATCTGACCAATTGCAAAGACTTCCTAGGGAACTTCTTTGCTTCTCTTATTTACCTTATTATTCCCATCTACATATCTCTCTCAGATAGCCTTCCTAAAACTTTAATACTATATATCACAACTCCACTCAGAAAACATTGTAAAGGACAAAGCCCCAGTATCTTGGTCTGACATTCCTGAATGAATGAGTGAATGAATGAATGCAAATCCAGCCACCTTCTCTACAAAAACCTTAAGGTTTTCCTCAGGTCACAGTAATATATTTCTGCTCTGAACTCCCAAATACTTGAAAGGCACTTTAAAAAATATTTAACAGGGGCCGGCTGTACAGCCCAGTTGGTAGGGCGCCAGTTTACCACATGGGAGGCCCCGGGTTCAGTCCCCAGGCCTCCTTGAAGGGGCGGACTGCCTCAAGAAGGCAGGCCGGCGCAGGTGGGGCACGCTGCCGCGGGCAAGGGCAAGCCCCCACGAGCAGGCGGGCCACCGCATCGGTGAGCTGCCTCGGCAGGTCGCCCCAGCAGGGGGAGACAAGCAGACACAGAGGAACGCAGAGAAAAATGAACACAGCAAGAACAAGCAAAAAGCGGGGGATGTATAATAAATTTAAAAAAGCAAATCTTAAAAAAAAAAAGAAAAACATCCTTATTAAAAAAATTTTTAACATATAGAATAATGATCTGTGAACATTTATTTTAATCTATGAGCTGTAACATCCTTAGAAAAGGAAGTTCTGTCTTAAAGTCCTTAATTTCCAATTGAATTCCTATTGAATCAGAGTCAGAGTAGCTGCTCAGTACTTTTGTAGGCCATATCGATTGATTCCAGGCGGTTCTAATTTGGCTCTGAGGCACAAGTGGGCTGAAAAGTTGGAGTCTGGTGTTTATTGTTCTGAAGGAACAAGAGGCATATGAATGAAAGAAAGAAGGTACAAGCAGAGTAAGTGGCCCAGTGAGAGTCTTTCAAGCCAGAGTAAAGATGATGGTTTCAAAGTCTGCATCTGTGAAACACTTAATAGAGAGCAGAATAGGCCTTTTTGTTGAGGGTCCCCAAGACCACCCCCAGGTTCAGTGATTTGCTAGGAGGACATGCAGGACTCAGTATATAATTGTTTTTTGGACTATAATTTATTACAGCCAAAGGATACATAGCAAAATCAGCAAAGTGGAAAGGCTCATGAGGCAAAGTCTAGAGGAAACCAGGCCCATGCTTCCAAGAGTCCTCTCCCTGTAAAGGTGCACAAGAGGTGCTAATTCCTCCAGCAAGGAGTTGAGACAACATGTGTGCAATGTTGGGAAGAGCATCAGAGGTCAGTGCCTAGGGATTTCATTGGGGGCTGGTCACGGAAGCACACTCTCCTTAGCACACACCAAAATTTCAGACTCCCAGAAGGAGGCAGGTGTTCAGCATAAACCATATTGTTTCCATGAACCGTTTAGGCACAATGAGCCACTCTTATCAGTTAGGGAAGGTGAGAACCCTCTCCAAATCCAAGTTCCCAGCTGCCAGCCAAGAGCCAACATTGCAAGCAGAGCTTTTAAAGGATAGCAGTCTCAGGCTTGTTATGTTAATGCTTTTTTGCACAGCCTTCAAGACCCAGAGTAAATATGAAACTCTAATTCCCAAACTTAGGTGCTTTAGCTATATTCTCATAGCTTCATTCTCTCAACTCTCTCTTTTATCTCTCTCCCCATAAGCTCTGTGCATAGTAGCAATTCCTTCCATTTTTCCTAAGCTTCTGGAAGATGTGTGTGATCTCAATTGGACTTTTTCTACATAGAAGTGAAAAAAACAATCTAAGTTTTAGTTTTAAGCTTTTAGATGAGCATAGAAAAAGCAGTCTTTTAACTGACTTAGGTTCTATGCCACTGAAACCAACCTGATATGGTATAAAAGGGCTACTTTGCAGATTGAAACATGTCAAATTACCGTTTATGTAGGTCAAACATAGTTGAATACCAGGGTCTTCATATAGTTCACCACATTCTAACCAAGGTCTTTGGAGTTTTACATTGGGTCTGTGAGCCAAACTCGAGCTAGTATAAATGGGTTGCCTGTTTCATCCTCTGTGCCTTTTATTTCCGTGGAAACATTCTGAGGAAGAATCACCAGCCAATGGGTAGAATGTGGTCCTCCCTAGTTCCCCTGCTTAATACTATTCAGGTCTCACATCCATACCCTCCATAAGAATATTATCACAGAGTGAAAAGGGTGCTAGACCAGGAGTCAAGAGACTAGATTCTATTCCTGGCTTTCTCATTACCTAGCTGAGAAAAGCTGGATGAGTCACAATTTCTCTGAGTTTCTCTTCTTTCATTTGCAAAATAGAAAGGTTGAATAAAGACTATGTTGTGCATGATGTCCTTTCTAGTTCTAATAATTTTCAGTTTTTTTATAGGACCTAGGGGGACAACCTGAAAAGATTATCTTTACACACACACTGGTGTCATCAGCAAATCAAGGAACCAAACCATGTAGATATCCAAAGTTAGAGGAATAAACTGAGAGT
Organism: Chaetophractus vellerosus; assembly: GCA_004027955.1. Lineage (NCBI taxonomy): Eukaryota > Metazoa > Chordata > Mammalia > Cingulata > Chlamyphoridae > Chaetophractus > Chaetophractus vellerosus. The sequence goes on from PVKH010009645.1 coordinate 6,815, forward strand.
TTAATCAAGGCAGAAACAAACGTCCAGGCTTTTATTATATCACCAACGGTATGTTTTACTCATCCCTAAAATGTCTTTTTCATGTAATCTAACAAGAAAAATACATTTTAGTGGATTTTTAGGTTCTTTTTCTTTTATGAAAGTTTTTAGGTGGTTATGAATATAAATCATTTCTTCACAAATGTATGGACCTCAAATCATGGGTCTCTTTTGAGAATCTGTAAGAAAATGTTTAAAATGCTTTGGCTCTCTCCTACCCAATTTGAACAATGCTAAATTTAGTCAGATTTTGATTTGTCCTCATCTGCACAATGATGATAATCTCTAATTTGGACTTTCCAATATAAGCATTGTTATGAAATCATCTGTAGTCTAAGATTGCTTAGAAAAGGCAAAAATAACCTTAATTCTTGCAAATCTGAACAACAGTAGGCAGCATAAAAAGAATAAAAGGCTCATTATGTAACTCAGTAGAACACCGAATATCCCCAGAGCCTCCTTCGATGAGGTTACCCAGTCCTAAAAACAATTCAACTTTATCAAGTACACTTTTTCTAAAAACTGTAGCCCTAGGGAAAACTCACACGGGCACTTTTGGTATAAGCCACCATGGGGACAGAGAAAGTATATTTAACAAATAGGAAAGGTCTTGGGCACATTTAGACTTTTTGGCTATATTCAGTTTACTCAATCACCTCACTCAAGTTAAAAAAGGTCTTCCTTGCAGGAAAATAACAGAAAGTTCTAAACTTCATTTTGAATAAGCAGGTTATACTTCTCCTCATCAAGAATGCTTTACATGTGTCCACACGTGCTCAGGCACGGACCCTCTGCAGCCAAAGACTTTACTTCTGATAACCTAGACCTCACTCCCAGTCTTTCACAGCCCTAAAATAAAACCTCTTCAGACTCAAGCAATACAGTCTTTAAATCTTTCTCCTTCTGTCTTTTATACTGCATCCAAATACTTCTTTAAAAAAATACTCCAATTTAGCTCTTTCTGTCTTCAGAGCTTGAATACCCACTTCATTGAAACCGAGGTACCGAGCATGACCTTGGTAGCATAAGGTTTAGGCTATAATAACACAACAAAAGCTCAAACAATTAAGGAAAAGAACTTATGTTAGGAAAGATGAAATAGATGGCTAGTTATACATGAAATCAATATCACAAGGTATGACAGTTTGAAGCTAAGTGGACCTCAGAAAATGCTGTTCTTAAAGCTAATCCATTCCTGTGCATGGAAATCTATTGCAGATGGGACCTCTTGATTAGATCCAGTAAAGGGACCTTCCTTTTTATTAGATCACTTCGGAAGGGCATGACCAAGGATAGGTCCAAATCCCCTTACTGGAGTCCTTTATAAACAGAGGAATGAAAAGATGCAGACACAGAAAAAAAGTCACAGTGACCAAGAGAAGCCTCCAGAAATTGAAATCACTGAACCCAGAAGAGAGAAAAGTCACAGAGCAGCCTGAAGCAATGGAGCGTGGAGGAGAAAGGACAGAACGGGTCACTGTGTGTTCTCTGTGTCTGCTCGTCCTCCCCCCAGGAGGCACCAGGAACCAAACCCGGGACCCCCCCCACTTAGGAGAGAAGCACCCAATCCCCTGAGCCACCTCCCCTCCCTTGAACTGTAAACTTTTAACCTAACAAATCCCATCGTAAAAGCCAACCCATTTCTGGCATATTGCTCCTAGGAGCTTTTAGCAAATTAAAATACAAGGTATCCTAATGTTTCTGTCAGGCAAAATTTGTTTGGTAAGACTCTTTTTTGTTTCTTCCTCAGGCATGTTAGAATTATCAGGCAGAAATGCTGTCTTTATACTTCTTTTAGGTTGTCTTTCTCTCTCCTCTTTTTCTCTGTACCTGATATTCTCATCCAGGTACAGAGTTTCAAAATTGGACTCCAGTTGAATGAAAGGGTGCCTAATAATGGCTCTGAACATTTAGCAGCTAATATTTTCTATTCTTTCAAATGCCCTACTGAGCTGAAGATACAAATCTGGGAATCGGGCATATAAAAAACATTCAAAGCTGTGAGGCTCTAGATGAGATCACCAGGGAGAAGGTGTAGATCAGGAAGAACTACAAGGACTGAGTCCTGGGACCCTCAAGCATTAAGAGGTGGGAGAGAAGATTAAGAATCAGGAGACTGGAGTGGAGCAGCTAGTGAGGAAGGTGGGGGACCAAAATGAATACCGTGTCCAGGCAGCCCTCTCTTCCCCTTCTATAACACTTATTCATATCTGAGATCTCCGTCAAGGGAATTTTCTTCCCCAGGCTTGGTTTGGCATCTCTCCTATGTGTCTCCACAGCCTCCTGCCTTCCCTACTCTCTTGGCATTTGTCTTGGTATTATCACTGCCGGTACTTACTTGTCCCCTCCTCTAAACTTTGAGTTTTCTAAGAAGAGAGATCCTGTTTATCTTCTTCACAGAGTTTCCCCAGAAACCAGCAGAGTTCTTACACATAATAACAGCTGAATGCAAGCTGGTTGAACTGATTTGAGTAAAATTGGTATTTCTGGTTAAGAATATGCTACTGGTATGATAGACAGTCTACTAGGATGAGCTAAGCCACTATAGTACCACACATACATTTACTTTATTCTGTTTATTTCTCTATGTAGCCATTTGGTTCTTTCAAACAGGACTTTTCCAGAATTAACTAGTTGGTGTGTTTCATGGTTCTTATTTGGGGGGGGGGGGAGAAGGAAATTGATATTTATATGTATATATCAAACATACATATCAAGCATGGCTTTCATATGTTATCTTGCTGAAGCATTTAACCCTCCACACAAACTTGAGAAGGCGGCATAATTAACTCCATTTTACAAGAGGAAACCAAGGTTTAGAAATGCCAAATAATTTGCCTAGATCATTGAAATGGAAAGCGCTAGCATGTAAAGCCTGTAAAGTCTGTAAAGCCTAAATATATTAAAAAAACAATACAGCCTAAGCACAATAAAATAGCTACTTTAAACACAGTTATGTCACTCACCGGAAAGTATAGAAGCAGAGACCCAAAGAGAATTGTTTCCAACAGGATAAGGCCCGATGCCCTGATGCTCTAAAAAACAAAAAGAAAATGTCACTGTTAACTTAGATTTCTAGACATGGGGAAATTTCTGCTCTGTGACAATGCCTCAAACAGTAGAACAGCATTCTTGGGGGAAATAAATACATAAATGACATATTTCAGGTGGGCGGACTTGACGGAAGCATGCCGAGAGACCAACTGTGCAGGTGGTGGTAGGCTTGACGACAGTGCCAGGGCCTCGTGGAATTCCATTCTCTAAAATTGGACTCACTGAACACTCCAAGAGCTGAGAGCACCATCAGAAGACACTTTCACTCCAGGAAAGTCACAGACACAGAAGATCTTGCCTGCATTTCTGAAACATCAGCCACCGGTGCGTCTTGAGTGCTATCCCTAAACCATTTCACCAATACCTGTAGGATGGTTTTGGTGGATAAAACAAGTGTATGGGCAACAGCACTCAATAATGAGGGACCTCACCATGTGGAGAGGCTAAATGTTACTATTAACTCAGAATCCAAAAGAATCAGCCGACTTTCAAATCAAGTCCCTGGATATTTAAAGTTTGTCAGGCATAAATATACCTAGCAAACTTCAGATATTTTGTTAGACACAGAATAGCAATATTTTCCCATAGCAAAATGCTGAGATTTGAGGTAAGAAATAAAAGACCAAAAAAAAAACCCCATATTATCATCTAACAACAAATTTTGTTCCAATGAGTCTAACCATCAGTGTAGAGTGAATATATCAATTAAGGATAAAAACACAAAACAGGTCATTCAAGGGTCCAAGTGTCTTCACTACATGCCATATAAATGGTATGCACAAATTATACCCAGTACAAATATAATATTTTTCTAAACAGAGAAGTAATTTGAAATAGTAGCAATTGATTTTGCAGCAACAACCAAACCACAATAGTTCACCATAGAGGAACTGGATAGCCAGAGAAACAAAATTCTAATTCTTCCTCCCAAAGGCCTGGTAGGACATGGGTAGACACATAGGAATGCTTTATATAATCGTGCAAAAGAACTCAGGTCTTGCACGAATATAAGAACTTGGAAATGAGGAAAGAAGTTTAGTCAGGACCTTGATGATCCAAGAGGTTTCTCACCACTATTACTTTAATGGCAGATGATTTTAATGAAAGGGAAATTGCTATAACAGCAGCCTTTAAATGGGGTTGGGCTGGGAGACTTTCCAAAATGGCAAATTACCTTGAAGAGTTTATATACGGTTTCAACTGAAAACATAATATTTAGAGTGATTACTTTACATATTTTAAAATATATGACTAATAACCAAATCCATTCATTGTTGCTTTTTAAAAAAAAAACAAACCATTCAGGTAAGCCAAGCCCCACTTGACCGCCATCTCCCCCAGCCCTCCCCAGAGAAGTTGTTAGGTCAGGCATCTTTACTGCTTGACTGCTCTCTATGCAGTTTTTTATACACATGGACACAAAAACATACATATAGGCCTGTACAGTATAGGCAAGCGAGGTAAGTTTTGTTTTGATTTTCCATAAACCGCTTCACAGCATAAGGACTGTCCTGTAACTTCCTCAATTCACTTAACATGCCTTGAAGATACTTCCAAGTCAGCACACAAAGATGCTGTGCTTTCTTTTTAACTGATGCACAGTATACCTAACGATGAATACCCTATAGTTTTTTATACTTACACTAGAAATGACCCTGTTAGAGTGAGAGTTCAAAATGTTATACGAGACTATAGAACAATCCATGCGCTGTTGATCAAAAAGGAACGTGGAAAGAAGCTGCATGGAGTACTGGAAAAGAGAGATTTGGAGTAAGCCCCATCCCGTTTGATTTAGGAATCAACCACTTGGAGATAGGTGACCTTAGGCTTTAGTAGCCTCATCTGTAAAAGGGGACCTTAATCCTCACCTTATCAAATCTGACAGAATACTAGCTATACAAGCTGGCTAGCTTCACGCCTGGTTCTCAACAAGTAAGAACCTATTTTTCAAGGTAGAAAGAAGCACTAGGCTGATAAATTTGAAAACCATAGAGGTATACATAGCTAGTAGTCAACAGCAGGTTTTTAATACTTAGGATCCAAAGCAATCCCAGAGGAGCCAACGGCCAGGGGGCAGGGAGCACAGCAGCTCTTACTCAGGGCTGTGGCAATTTGGCCGTGGGTTGGTGGCCCCTTCTTCCGTCGCAAACGCTTCTGCTCTGTAGCTGGGTTATGGTCATCATCTCCACAGCAAGGTGGTTTTATATGTGCTCAGAGCACAAAACCTTTCTGGAAATGTTGAACCATCTTCCTAACACTTCACTGCCTTGCTTCTGGTTGAGGAAATGAGCCCATAATTTCAAATTATACATTGGAACACTGACAAATGGTTCTATAGTCAAAAGGAAGGTTCATTAAACATACACACTTTTCTTTTTAACCATTCACGGGCAGAGCTGGCTTCAAGGCCTCCCAGGACAAGCAGGAACTAAGAGAGGGGACTTCAGTGGTACTGGAGGCCACCTGCTCCCTAACACATCCCCCACTGTCTTGCTGGTACTACAAATTCTTTTACCTGGAACAAAACCTTTTATTTTGCATGCCAAGGATTAATATACAAGTATTTTAAGCAATACAATGATTTAAGTTCAAGGTAAAGTACAGGGATTTTTTTCTTCAGAGTCTTAAGAGGTCGGGTGAGAAAGGAGAGAGGAAGAACTTAGTGTGGGGGTGGGGGAGAGGAGGGCTTGGAAAATGAAGATGGATGACGAAGATAATGAACAAAATAACAGAGAGCAAGAATAAGTTGCACCTCCTTTGCAATTTTGCCTGGGTAGGTATGGTGGCATGAATCTATTTTTAACCAGTGTTGCCAACTGGGAAACTCTTGAGAAATTTTCTTGAAAAATAATCTGTACTACATGGTATGATACTATTTACATAAAAGACATATATACAAAACAATACTATGTGTTTTCTCTGGATATATAAATACACTGAATGCTTGGTAGGGGGGACACTTACCAAGCTGGTAACAGTGGTTTCCTCAGGGTTTTTTTTTAACAGTGAATAGGTTTGGGGGTAGATTGCCTTATCTGGAAGTGTTTTAATTCTTAGAAGGACATGTATTCACTGTTTGTGTGATAAACTTTTAAAAATAATTAAATGAAATTAAAGAAAAAAACTATTGAAAATGTGTCAATACAACTTTTTAAAAATTTCATTGGCTATTTTAGAAAAAAGCCTAAACAAAGCCCTTCCTTTAACTAATATGCATTTAAGTTTTTATTCAGCAACAACTACATGCATAAAATTATCAAAGCGTATATTTGTGATAATTACAGGTGACTGTATCACTGAGGGAGTTATCATCGCGCTAAGGCACTGGCTTAGAGTCCATAGAGCCTATCGAAAATAATTCCAGGCTTCACACAGAGATGAGCAAATTCCACCTTACTCTTCTCTCACCCCACATTCCCCACTTCTTAAACGTTCACAACTGACTTAGGAAGGTTTATAATAGCCAGATAGCAAAGCTAAGGGCTAAAGGGGCTTTTATCAGTTTATGTCAAAGTCAACTTCTAAATTCCATAGTCCTTGAATACAAAGTATACAGACATAAACTGTAGCCCAGCTGTAGTTGCCAGGATGTAAGCACCAGAGGTTGCCAAGTCGGAGGAAGAAATAATAAGATGCTAATGCTGAAGGCTGAATTTTTAAAAAATTAAAATAGTTTGGTCTGATGTCCTTGATTCTACAAGGCACTTCATTTATATTTCTTAAACATTTTTAACCTCTGGGGAAATGAATGTATATCTTGCTAAAACAGAGCGCTATTTTTTTTTTTTATAAAGGGTGTTTATTTGGGGTAGAAGCTTACAGTTACCAGGCCATAAAGCATAAGTGACTTCCCTCACCAAAGTCTGTTGCCACGTGTGGGGGCAAGATGGCTGCCAGCATCTGTCAGGGTTCTGGCTTCCTGGATTCTTCTTTTCCTGGGCCTTGCCTCTCCCTGTGCTTAGACTTGACAGAGCGCTATTTTTGAGGGTCATTTCAGATTTCTTCAGCCTGACAACATTTAAAAATTCTTTCTCTTACAAAAGAAACCTCTGGGCATGAAGATGTTCTTACACAGCTGGACCTCAGAATATATGGTAAAAATATGAGAGCAACAGAATTAGATTCTGAAAGAGATGAATTAGCATTGGTTTAAATGATAAACCAAGACTATAAGTCTGTATCATTTATAGAAAGAATTAGCCACAGTATCAAGGGAACAGACCCACGAACTGCACTTAAAAAAATTCTTCTATGTCTACAGAGAAAGTCATTGACAAAGAGATTATAAGTGAAACCTGACAAATACTTGATGGAAAAATTACGTAACAATAAATTGGAAAGAAGATGCAAAAGGTGGTTCCGAAGAGAATCTTAAGAGTTGAGAGGTGTGAAGAGACAATTTTACAGTAATTTTATTAACAATTTGATGAATGGATGAGAACAGAGATTGACAGATTACATGTAGTCATTTTGTCTTAAAAAGTTATGTGAGGAAATCGTGAAAAACCAATCAGATTTGCCAAGGTCAGTTAAAATCAATTTTAGTTTTTCAGAAGAATTCTCAACAATATAAAAGCAGAGGAATGCAGTCAGGGCAGAGGCCCCAAAGCGAAATGTAAGTAGTTCAAAGAAGTAAAACTTCATGGACTAAAAGGCGTGTCCTTTATACCCAGACGGTTTGTGGGATCTCAGCATTTGCTTCTCGTTAACCGTGTGGCCTTGGGCTGGTTGCTTAACATTCTGAGCTTCAGGCTCTTCTTTGATAAAACGGGTGCACTGAAGCCCAGCTTGCAGTGCTTTTGTAGAAATGAGCGCACTGCCTGGCCCAGGGCAGGCATTCCCTCCTAGTTCACCATCCATCCTTCCAATGGAGGATCTAAGCTCGCTCAGCCAGGGTCCTGTCACCCCCGGCTGCTGACCCCTAAGTAAGCGCTCTCTCCTTGGCACATGCGACCTGACCCACAGCGGCTTTCTACCCAAAGTAAAAGGAACAAGACAATATGTAACAAGGGCATCTAAGACTCCTAGAGTATTTATAATAAACTACAAGTAAGGGGTTTGGTTCAAGTATTATGAAAAAAATTTACTGTCAATCTTAAATTCCTAATAGTTGTACATAAAATATTAAAAGAAACCGTCACATTACTTTAGCTAGACATACTTTGTAATTTCTAAGACTTCACAAGAAAACCTGTTTTTCCTGATATGATAATTTGTAGTGGAACAGTTTAAAACCTTTTTTGAAAGTAAGTTTATCCAAAAGCAAAGCTCAGAGTGACATGTACATAATTTCATTCCTTTAGAATAGTAGAGCCTACTGAATAAAGAGGAAAACCAATGATATTTTATACATGTGAAATAAGAAATAACAAGTCATTCCCTATTAATTATGAGTTACCTTTTTTGCTGGCAGAAACTTTTCAAAGTTGGTTTCGCAGGACTTGCAAGAGGTGCTTGCCAATTGTCTTTGCTTTCTTTCAGATAAAGGAACTGTATTAGTAGGTCAAACGGGTACTGAGGCAAACTACCAGAACTCTGTTGGCTCTTATAAAGGGTATTTATTTGGGGTAAAAGTTTGCAGTTCCAAGGCCCTAAAGAGTCCAATTCAAGGTTGCTTTTTCTCCAAAGTCAGTTGCCATGTGTTGAAGCAGATGGTTGCTGATCTCTGCCTGGTCTTTCCTTCTTGAGCTTCCTCTTCCTCTTAAGGCTCCATGGGCCCAGCTTCTTCCCAGTTTCAGCTGTCGGCTGGCATAGGGCTAGTCTCTCCGGGATTCCTCTTTCTCTTGGAAAAGGGCTCATGTCTTTCCAGGCTTTCCATATTAGCTGCAAACTATCAGGCAAATGGCTCATCTCTCTCCGGGACCCCAGGATCAAAAATGACAGAGCTCTTTCTCTTCCTGTGTGTCTTTTTTAAGTGTCCATTTAAATCGGCCTACCAAGGGGATGGGGACCCAACCTGACCCTTACTGACATGGTTAAATCAAACCCCTAATCTTAAAAGGGAATTTAATCAAACACATCTCAGCTAAATCTAATACAATCAAAGGGCATCACACCCAAAGGAATAGATTAGTTTACAACAGAATCTTTCTCCCAAACTGTCATATTTTAGAAAGCTGCTTTAGTAGTAGTTCAACTTTTGATGAAGTTAAACACCATTGTCTTTCCCTTTTTTTAAAATCTGATTTTGGATGGCCTGTGCTATGACTTAAATCAAAGGGTTTGTGTGTTTTTTTCCTCCTGAGATGGTTCTCTCGTCTGTCTGCTCATTGTTTTTGCTCCTTGTTTGTGCTGGTTGTCTGCTCATTGTTTTTGCTTGTTGTATTTTTTTATTGCTTGCTGTCTGCTCATTGTCTATTTGTTTGTTTTTCTTTAGGAGGCACGGGGAATTGAACCTGGGATCTCCCATGTGGGAGGGGGGCACTCAACTGCTTGAGCCACATCTGCTCCCTGCTCATTTTGTCTTTTAAAATTCCTTGGAAAACTTTGATCTAATCTCTGGTTTAATAACACTGTTTTAACTTTTCAGTAATTCTCTAATGTCAAATGTTTGTATACAATTAATTATATATATATATATTTCTCTTGTATGTTTTTGAGTTGATTGTCTGACCCTAATGCATTTTTATAATATATTTTATTTTTTTTTTCTTCTTCAGATATTTTTACTGTTGATTTTTTTTCTTTTCTTTTTTTTTAGGATACATTGATTACATAAATGTTACACAGAAATTTTCGGGGTACCCATATGCCCCACCTCCCACACCTCCCACAACCTCCCACATATACATCCTTCATCAGTGTGGCACATCACCTGTAATAGATATACATATTTTGGGGCTTTGCCACCAAGCATGGACCACAGTTCAGACTGTAGACCACCCTCTCTCCCACCAGTGGGCCCTAATTTGGAATCCTTGCTCCTGAGAGTGACAGAGACTGACCGAAATATGTCTTCACTGCACATGGTCCATCTGTCTCTTCTATTCAAACCTATATGTGATGCCAGAGTTTTAGGTGTATTTCCAGAGACCAGAGACTACAGGCTGACCATGTGCCGGCTAGGTCCAGAGGCTTGGTGGACCTGCAACCCCTATTCTACAACTCAATGGACTCACCCAGGACACCTAGTTTGGACTTGGTGATGGACGATGGCTATCCTGGGGAATGGAGAGAGCCTGCAGCTGCAGGCAGGATAATCTCTTCCATAGTATCCATGGGGGCTAAGCCCCCTCTCACTTGGTGGTGGAGGGGACATCACCATCCTATAATATATTTTAGAGCAGAGCAGAGAGTACCCAAGTAGGAGCCTGTACCAGGAAGAAAGAAGACTAATTAAAACATCCATTATTAGTGTGACCTTTTTGAATTCTGTATGGAAGGGTTAGCATTTATTATCTAATTAATACTTATGAACTGATTATTTGAAAATCTTTCCTGAACGATGTTCATGATAAAATATATAAAAGTCTATAATGTTAAGATAATTATTTAATTTTAAACACGTTATGATTTGCTAAGAAGAATAGAGATTGAAATAGTAGAATTTAGTGAAACACATGGCTAGAATTGACATTCAAAATGCAAACAGGATGCTAGTTAATGAATATATCCTCTATCCTTTTTCATTTGGTCTTTTGACAAACAATTTTAAGAATCATGTACTCAATATGGACTGAATTCCATAACACCCATTTGACAGTTCTTCTTAATGCTCCCAAGTTTAGGGCAAATCAGAATACAATTTCTTCTAGGTAAACTAGGAATATTTATACCATTTTAGAGATTGAGTTTTGAATTACTTGTTTTGCCATAACCTTTTTAATTAGTCTACTTTTGTTGCTTGCCTACCAGATGCAATACTGCTATTTTAAATTTTTGAACTATTTACTCTCCTTGAAAGTAGGGGATCTTCTCTTATACCTCATTAAATCATATTGGTTTTTCACTGAAATGTTCCTTATATTTCTTTGTACATTTGTAAATATCTAGTCAGAAATGAAACTTTTCACTTGTGACATGGAGTGGAAAACAAGGGCCATAAACAAGTCCTAGAATGTTGAATCCATCTCCAAATGTCAGGCAAAGTATAATATGTCTCTTTGTTTTTACACTTTGCCTAGTCATTCCATATAACTTCAAACATGCAATAGACAATAGACAAGCTTAACAGCTCTGAGCAATTCTGTTTCTGTTCTTAATTTTTTTCCTGGAAAAGGAGAGTTTGATGTTGTCTAACTCACAATTGGTGACGTCTACTGCCTATGTATGTGCTCTGGCATTTTAAAGTAGCTACCTTGCAGATCACAGCTTTAAACATACCAAAACAGAACAAAATTCAGATTAGGCAATGTTTAAATGATAAAGAAAGATTACTGAGATTTGTTGCAATTTAGCAATCAGGTGAGGGTGAAACTGAACAAGGATTTGTGAAATCTGTTGAATTTTTTCTCCAAGTATAAAAAACATTTATGTTAAAAAAAGGATTGACGGGGCCGGCTAGATAGCTCAGTGGATAAGAGCGCCGGTATACAACATGGGAGGCCCTGGGTTTGGTTCCCGGGGACCTCTCCGAGCGGGCAGACGGCCTTGAGAAAGGCAAGCCGCCGTGGGCAAGGCAAAAAGCCGCCACAGGCAGGGCGGAGCCCCCATGGGCATGGCAAAGTCACCCGTGAAACACAGAGCTGCCGCCTGCGAAGCGCGGAAGCCGGGCAGCCCGCAAAACACAGAGCACTGCTGCCTGCAAAACATGGAGCAGAGCCGCCCGTGAAAACAAAATGGAGCCACCCACAAA
>PVKH010009646.1:0-18703 GCA_004027955.1 Chaetophractus vellerosus
GCTCAATAAATTAATGATACCAATTGTGATTTTAGGATTAAAGAACCTGAAGTTTAAATAATATGAAAAAACATGCTCCCAAATAGGCTACAGAGTCTAAAGGAATAAGAATTAACTTAAACATCAGGAAAATGATTCTTCAGGAGCCACAGGGAGGCCACTGATAATTCCACTTGTCTCCTCAGTTGTCATCTGAAGCCTTAAGGTCTTGAAACAGTGAAAATATAACTTTAGTTACCATTGGATTTCCTTTTAGACATGGGTGAACTCAGGGTCTACTAGCAGGACCTCAGTTTGACAAAGAATATAATTTGTTACAAATGTTTTACAATGAGGCAAGCTATTTGTGGTGGGGTGATCTATGAGTGCCCTATCTGATGTTATGCATGTTTGTTTTGTAAGTTCACAACTTTTACTATATACTTACTGTTTATATACATATTCATGTATGAATGATAGACTTCAATAAATTGTTTTTAAATTAAAAAAATGTATGTTTATAGACTTATTCCATTTTTTCTTGAATAACAACTTAAACATTTACTTTCCTAATGGAATAGTCTCTCCTGTCTAGACTCATTTCTGCTTTTATACAATTAAAATATTTCCTTTATTGGGGAGTGCCTGCCTCCCACATATAAGGTCCTGGATTCAATCTCCAGTACCTCCTGGAAAAAAAAGTGCTTTATTTTACCCAACTTTGGATCTTTTATAACTCTGATTAGGTCTTAGTCTTCCCACATTTTAATGTTGACATTTTGGAAGTAGGTACATGGAAAAACAACTTTCCTCAGAAAATAGCTTAGAACCAATTTAACAATTCTTCCAAATTATGATATTCCAGTAACTTGACCCTGAAAAGGATAGAATAGGATCATAAAAATTTTTAAGCCACATCCTTAGACAACTTTGTGGAGTAGAGCCTGTAACCCCACTGCTCTCCAGCCTCTATACTCATGGATATTTAGAAAATGAAATTTAAATTAAAATACTCATCACAGTTTGATGAGTATTTACAGAAGCTATTGGCCCACTCCCTCCATCTTTGTTGGAGCTGGAGGTAGGATCAGTGAAGACAGAAGATCAGTGGGAAAAGATACCAGCAGTAGAGTGGTACATTGCTGGAGAGCCAGTTACCCTTTCCTTCCCTCCCATGCTTGTCAATTTTGGGGTGTTAATCACAGACCGAGAGTGTAAAAATATAAAATATGTCAAGACATCACCAAGTCACTCTATTGGAGAAAACTTTCCACTAAGAAATATTCTTAAACATAAGTTAAATTGTGTTACTCTCAAGTCATTACAAATATAAGTTGTGACTTAAATGATGTCCGATGCTTCAATGAAACATATCAGTTTGGTTTTTTTTTTCACTTTATTTTGAAATATGTAACTTAAGAGATACAAGAAGTCACAAAAATAGAACAGAGTTCCTATGAACCATTCACCCAACCCTCCCCAATGATATAACTGTAGACTATCAAAACCAGAAAATTGTCATGTCAATTTTTAAAATTTCTATTATGCTAACATATATACTAAGTTATTGATGAAAGAAATTGAAGATACTTTAAAAGTTTGTTATAGTATTTTTTCTTTTTTTTTCTTTTTAAAGAAGCTTTAGATTACATAAACGTTACATCAAAAATATAGGAGATTTCCATATACCCCTGCCACTTCCCCTCCCACTTTCCCCCATTAACAACATCTTTCATTACTGTGGTACATTTGTTACAATTGATAAAACACATATTGAAGCATTTCTACTAAATATGGTCTATAGTTTACACTATAGTTTACATTTTGCAACGCACAATTTTATAGGTTTTGGCAAAATGTATAATGGCTTTTATCTGTCTTGCAGTGTCATGCAGGACAATTCCAATATCCCCAAAATGCCCCATATTACACCTATTCTTCCCTCTCCCTCCCCTCAGATCATTTAAATCTTTCTCCTGAACACTGGGGAGGAAAGTGTCCCTGTAAGAAGCCTGGTGGGAAAGGTGAAACAATGAGATGACATTCAGCACCAGAATTACACTATCTTAAAGTACTATTTCTCAATCCTAACTGAACAACCACTGCTTGGGCTCACCCCAAACCAATTACATCAACTTCTCTGTATGCAAGGCTTAGGTATCAGTATGTTTTAAAAGCTCCTTAGGATAGATATCCTAATGTATGGCCCAGGTTTAGAACCAGTGATGCTGAGGCCTTATTAAGGTTGATTTAATGTTTTTTTTGGTTTGTTTTTTTTAACCAGTATATCTAGATTATCATTTCAACATATAACCAATACAAAAATTATTACTGAGCTATTTCACCTTTTTTCAAGTTCTTTGAAATTAGAATTATAAACTGTATATTTCACACTTACAAGCACTTCTCAATTCAGATGCGTCTCAACTGCTCAATAGCCACATGAGGCTAGTGGCTTCCGTAGTGGACAGTGCAGTTCTAGATCCTTGCTATTCAAATTATAGTCCACTGGCCAGCAGCAGTGGCATCATCCAGGAATCTGCAACAAACGCAGAATCTCACTCCTCAACCTGGATCTACTGAATCATGATCTGTTTCTAACAAGTTCCCAGATGATGCCACTATTGCTGATCCACAATCCACACTTTGAGTAGCCAAGAGTATATATGTCAAATTGAATCTTCCTCTAGAACTTCACTAGTTCCAAGGCAGAACCTGATTTCTATCACTGTTCTCTCTCTTCACCTCCATCATTTCTACAAACAGCACTTAATATGTACCAGGTACTGTGTACTAATACTTTACATGTACTATCACCTCCATTTTACAGAGGAGGAAACAGAGGCACTGATGAGCTATTTAACAAGATCATCTAAATAGTAATTGATGGAGCAGGTATTAAACCAATTAGCCTGCCTCCAAGGTTCTGTGCCTCAATGAATAATCTGTTTACATATTTCTGACTCCTACCTTAAACATATCCAGCTCTACAATATATCATATAACTTAAATATTTTTGCCTAATAACACCTATATAAAAGTCTAAGTGTTTTTGGAAGGGAGGGATTGCTTTTTTCTACTAGTACTGCCCTTTCCATACCATAATGCATATTTCCATAGCTCACACCCTCATTTTTTGGATGCTAGTAGACACATTATTAGTGTGTTGTAGGCCTTTGTTAAAGTACCTCCTTGGTAATGCTTTTGAAATGATATTTTAAAATAGGTTTTGCTTTAGTAACAGCCATTATCACTGACAAACATTGAAATGTATTCAAATTCCCTTTGCTCTATAGATCCAAATTTCAATGCACTTTTCATAATCAAATAAAGTTTTAAAACCTGGCATGAGACTTGCATCCCTAGACCATATCTTAGGGGTTCAGGCATCGGATAAAAAGGCTTTTTGGTGTAAACTGAGATGCACTCTCAAGTCCTTTCCTTCCTACTCCAGCTTCTGGTTGTTTGGCCTAGTATCATTGCTTTTATTTCAAATTTGAGTAAAATTTGGGCACTGCTAGCCAATAGAGAAAAAAATAATTAAGGTTGATTTCTCTCATTTTGCCTAATTGTGGTAATCATGCATTAATACATGGACTCCCGGACATAATCAAATAACCTCTGTAGATCCTTGCCCTGAAACTATTTTTGGAACCTAGGGATTTTCCGGATTACTGAAAGCTGAGGCCCGGTAATTGGGCGGGCATGAGTTTCGCAAGCGGGGCTGGATCGGAGTCTGCCGGGATCATCACCAAGCCTTTGCTCGACTGCGATACTACTGGGAACCACGTGCTCCTAGCAGTTTTTTGAGGGGGAACCGATGCGGTTCGTATTCCTGTTTTCTAAAAATATGGTAAAGCAGTCCTCTCCAGATTCCTTGCGGGTCCCTTTACATTACAAGTTTGCTTTCACACACAATACCAGCTACCACTTCCACCCAAACTCGTTTGTCCGAGGAATAGCTGGGTCTTCAGGCCCTGCAGGATAAGACTGGTCTGACTTTCCCCTTTGTCCACGTCGAACACGCGCCGCGCAAATGCGAAGAGTTAGGGAAAGGCGAAAATGGGGAGGAGGACTCCTGTAGTACACGAATTACTAAAGTAGTGCAAGAATTTTGGAAAATCTTGCTAACTCTAATTTGTAAAGCTCCGTTATTATTCTTGCGATGAAAAATATTACAGACGAGGCATTTTATACCTGGTTTAACTAAAAAGACCGCCTCTATGACCACTCCCGGGCCCTGAGCGGATGGCATCCTCCCGGTCACACCAAAGGGTCTCGCAGGCAGCACTAGCTGCTCCAAGGTCGAAGCCCCGAAGCGGACCTATCTCGCTTCACTGCGCCGCGGGAAGACCGGCTGCCTGAAGGGACTAGTTGGCGTGCGCCGAGCGAGCGTGGTGACGTCAGGGCGGAAGCGCACGCTGCGTGAAGCGGCCCAGAACCCGGCGGTCACGGGAATATCCGTCGCGCCGAGGACGCTGGTTAGTCTCGCTCGGGGTTCCGGCTGCGTTGGGCGTGCGTGCAGCTCGCTTAGATTATGGCGTCCGGGCCTCACCCGACCGCGACCGCTGCCACCGCCGCCTCATCGGCTGCCCCGAGCGCGGGCGGCTCTAGCTCCGGCACGACGACCACGACGACCACGACGGGAGGGATCTTGATCGGAGACCGCCTATACTCGGAAGTTTCGCTCACTATCGACCACTCGCTTATTCCGGAGGAGCGACTCTCGCCCACCCCTTCCATGCAGGACGGGCTCGATCTGCCCAGCGAGACGGACTTGCGCATTCTGGGCTGCGAGCTCATCCAGGCCGCCGGCATTCTCCTCCGGCTTCCACAGGTAAGCGTTCCGGCCCCAGGTCTCCCAGGCGCTCCTTTTGGCCCCGCCGTGCCCTCCGGTGCATCCCAGTATCTTTGAGACCCCCCAGTCTGGCCCCGGCAGGGCGGGGACGGCGCCTTCGAACTCTCCACAGGATTCTCCAACTGTGGACTCCTGCTGGAGCCAAAGGGTGCCTAGGGCGGGAGGCCTCCGAGGCCGGGAGGGGGGAGGGGGAGACTAGCGACGGCGGCACAAAATGGCGGCGGCGCCTGGTGCGGGCCCGCCTGACCCCTGCGCTTCCGTTCTCCTCTGTTGTCTGCAGGTGGCGATGGCAACGGGGCAGGTGTTGTTTCATCGTTTTTTCTACTCCAAGTCTTTCGTCAAACACAGTTTCGAGGTGAGCAGAGCGGGGTATTTCTTCATCCGGAAATGGGAAGGGGGGCGTAGTGTCAGCACCAGCTTTTCCAGAAAGGGAGTGGTTAGTTAAAGCCTTTGTGTTAGTTCTCACGGTCCGGGAAGTGGGCAGCTTGGGAATATGTCTCAGGAATTAGAAAATGGATCCTGAACCTAGGCCCACTCTTAACAAGATTTACAATTTCCAAACAAATGCAGCAAAACTTCTGTGAGGTCGAACATGACTTGGGATGACTTGGGATACAAAACTAGGAGTTAAACAATAAAAAAAAAGTGTAGTACAAGTATAGCTGGAAAGTCTCTGACCTAGAAATACCACTTGTAATTTCATTTCGACAAAGGTTGTCCCAGTTGTGTCCTAAATTTTCTTCATCAAAATAAGTTTGTTAGGCTTTGAGGGAGGCACTTTTTCCTTTCAGTAATGGTAACAATTGTTCTTTTGACTTCCTGGGATCTTTCAGATTGTTGCCATGGCTTGTATTAATCTTGCATCAAAAATCGAAGAAGCTCCTAGAAGAATAAGAGATGTGATTAATGTATTTCACCACCTACGCCAGTTAAGAGGAAAAAGGTAAGATTGGCATTATTGAACATAGGGTCTGTTGTTACTACTGTACTGTGCACCAATCATCAAGTCAAAACATTCTTTCCTCGCAAGTCAATACCGATGCAAAAGGAAACTGACTTAATTTAGGTGTTTTAATTTACGTAGGAACATACTGATACTTCTTATTTTGGAAAAACCATGATTAACCAGTTATCTAACTAAAGTTTGTAGAGGCAGTTGCATTTATGGACAATCGTAACAGTGCTGTGAAGCCAGTCCTGTGGTTTAAGATTAAACAAGAAAGGGAATGAGAATACATTTGGCTCAAGTGTGAGTGTATATCTGTAAGTTATTTTTTCCCTCCCCTCTCTGGAAGACTGAAGGTTGGAAGTTTCAACAATGTAGTTCAAGTTAATATTGTGGCAAAGTTCTGTGTAGATTATGTTTTTCTATTCGAAGTCCCAGTTAATTCTTTATCAATTGAGGTTGGCTTTTGTTAGAATACTTCTCAACATTGAACTACGATATATCGCATAATACCGGATCTGAAAGGACTGCAGGATGATAAAGTGTGGAGTTTGAAGTCAAAGGGATTAAACAGGTATTTTGTTTTGGTCAGATACAGTCTCAGTGAGTGGGTTAGAAAAATAACTCATAAGATTGATTGGATTTCATTCAGATGAGGCCCATTTATTTGATCTTGTAAGAAAATACAGAGACCAAAGCAGCGTATGTTGTGACAACACTTTATGTGGTCTTCTGCATTCTTGTAAGGCAAACAACAAAGTTTAATTGCAGGACTTCCTGCACCAAAGGTGATTTCTAGTACATCCTGCAGAACGATATACTTGGTGTAGGTTAGTTGTTTTCACTTTTTAAGGAATTGTGGTTATGTTAGATAAACGTGTACTGAATTTGAAAGGAAGTTAGGTATAAAAGGATGCTAAGTCTTGTTGGGTGTTGGTTACGACCAAACCAGTATTCCACATCAGTGGTTCTTATTGGCTGAATCAAAAAGTTGGCAGAAATGGAACTATTTAGGGACAAGCAGATGTTAATGCACCTTTAAAATGATTAGTCAAAAAGTGTGACATTGCTGTCCAGGTATTTCTCAGAGTATTTCAGTTTTCTTAACATTCGTCACTCCATCTTTTCCCATTCATTCTAACCTTATCCAGGGACAGTGATTTTTTAATTTCACTTTTAAATCTTACTTTTTGGTGAGGAATCCTGGAAATTGAGATTTCAAAATGGAATTTAGTTTGGTCTAGGCTTAACTTGTATTTAGATACCTTGCTGATACTTTAGGGTGTATAAAATAAAATGCACTGTCTAATAAAAGGCTTTTCATCTTTAGTCAAAAGATTGTTTGCTTAAAAGAGTTTTCTGGTAGTATTCTTTGAACCATTGAGCCAGTTATTATATAGAGAATTAGAATTTTCTTCCTCGATGTCAGATTAGGTAACTACAAAAACCTTGGAATTTAAAATCGACCATCTGACTTGGTTGAGTCTGTAACGTTGCTTTTTTTGGGTCATTATTTCAGAGAAATTGGTTTTGTCTCACTATAAGAAGTGTGATTATAGCAAGAAATTTAAAAGGAGTTATTAATTGCATGGAAGCCTTTTTTTTTTTTTAAGCAGGATGTAAAAGTGTTTCTATGCATTTTGCAAGTTTACTCAGACATATAACTCGTATATGTTATTAACTTCAACTCTTTTTTCCCTTGCAACCGACTATACAGCGACCAGCTACATTTACCAAAGCCTGGGTGATGTGGAGTGGTACATAGAGATGAAGCTGTCGTCATGGCAACAGTGAGTGAAGTATCGAAAATCCCCAAGGAGAAGCCAGTGCTCTGAGAATAGGTCACTGGAATCGGGGACTAACAGGTTGGCCACTGGTGAACCATTTAGAAAAACTCCTGTTCCTTGTTACAAGCTTTTGTCTTTGCTGTCCAAGTTATTAGAACTGTAGCTTAGTATCTTGGCATAGGTAATTGTTATTAGAAAGTACTGTTGATACATGCTTTAAGTTAGGAAAAGCAAATTGTCTTAATGATGCTATGTATTTTGATCTAGTTTGCATAACTTAAAATTGTTGTGTGACCATGACAGTTATGGATGAGGCATAATTTATAAAAGATTTTAGGTTCGTGGTTTTCAGTCCTGGGTATACAGTACAATCACCAAAGGAGCTTTTTAAATGGTACCAATGGCCAGGCCCCATCTTGGATTATTTGGCTTTTTCCCGTTCAGGTTTTTTTTTTTTTTTTTTTTTTTGGTAGCTAAATATTTAACTTATACTATGTGACTAAACTTAAAGGGGAAGAGTGCTTTTTTAAAAATGTGTTTCCTTTTGAGGTGTAGAATATTCCGATTTGGTTTCTGTGGGGGTTTTTGTTTGTTTTAAGAAGCCCATATTTACTCTCCGAGGCTTAGGATAATATTAAATCTTATTTTCAAAAAACGGCTTTAACCAGACTGTTTTAGATAAGAGTTTGAGGGATCTTAAGTGACCTTATCATTTAGTTCAGTCTTCCTTTGCAGTTTATTTCTTTGACTCTACAGGTGGATTTCAGTTTAAGCAAACATCTCTAAAGAAAGAATGTTCTTTCTTTGAAGTAGACCAAGTTTTTGTATTTTGAAAAGCAGTTTGCCTGCTTAAGCTACCATCTAGTTTAGTATACTTATGGAGATGTAGTTTCAGAATTTCTCAGTTCTTATACCTCATAAGATGAATTATGTTTGGTTTGGTTTTTTTATTTGTATTTCAGTTAAATTATTAATCATGCTAAAGGTAGGAGGAAAAAAAAAAAAAAAAACTCAGACAAGGTAGGTCATAAACTTACCAAGGGCCAAAAACCAAGATTTTTTTATTAGACCAAAATTTGACTTTGGAAATTGTTCTTGTCAGAAAATTCACTTTAAAAATCTGACTCTGGAAACAAAGTGGGGAGGTGGGGTTAGGTTTGTGTGTTTATTGATAAAATTACTTCTAGCTTTCTGTGAGTAGATTAAAGTTTCTTTTTGCAGGAGAGATTTTACATGCAGCAGCTTCAAATATTTATTGGCTTGTTGACAGAAAGTGCAAATTGATTTTTGGTTAATTTCAGTAAAGAAAGCACTTGCTTAAACAGTATGAACTTTCTCTTACTGCTGATTGTATGGAAGCACATTTTTCTATTTCTAATACAAAATCTTCTCGAGGTACTTGTAAATTACATGTACGTTGAGCCCTCCTTGATTTGTGTCATAAAACCAGTTCTGAACAAAGTGAAGATATGTTATATACCTACAAAGTTAACTTTTGAAAACTACCGTTAAGAGCAAGCCTAAATAGGAAGTTGCATAAATAGTTGAATTATAGTAAGTAAGGGGTTTGGTTTCCTTAATCTGTTTTGATGTTATTGGGATTGTCACAAAACAATAAGGGAAAGTAAGGATTATGGCACAGTAGATGGAAAACAAGACTTCATTTAAGCAGAATTCCATAGTAATTAAACCTGATTTGGGACCAGATCATAGCAGTGATTAAAACATGCCGTCAGTTGGTTAATTGTAAGAACACGTGAATTTTATCAGACTGTGGCTGTTTTGGTTAACGTAAAAGGGAAAATTTTTTAACTCAGCTGTGTTTTTATGAAATTTTATAGAGATTCTAATACTGTATTTTATTGTCTGATTGGAGAGTTAAGAATTAAAGTGGTACAGCTTACAACAAGGGAGGTATTCTGGTTCCTAAAACCAGTTGAAAGAGCGCCATCAGATAATACTAGACATTACAGTCTGGGGTGGGTTTGAATTTTTTTCAAATTTCTTATAATAAAACCAGAAAAATCCTTGCTTTCATATGTATATTGATTGCTCATTTGAAATAAATGTTTTTCTTCAAATGGGCAATGAACTTTGTAGCCTACTATCCTGATAACAGATTTTTTTTTTTTTTAATGTTAGAAAGCAACTCTTCCTCCCCAAGTTGAGTTTCACATACCTTTCACAGTGCAGTTAATAGATATAGTAGGAATTGAATTGCATCAAGGCCATTTTTCAGCATTCTGGATTTAGGTAAGAGCTAAAAATAAAAAGTTTGGCCAACTTTTATTTAATGGAGTTTGATAAAAATCATACACTGTATATAAGACTAAAATAGTTGAATAAACATTAACGGCTTTTTATTTTAATTTAAAGAGAGATAGTAAGGAAAGTAAATAGAAGATAGCTGTTTTTCACTCTTAACATGTCACAGTAGGAGTAATATAGCTCATTCCAGATTGCTTTTGACCTTCAAGTTGGTATACATGAATAAATTTGTTATGATTTTTAAAATACGAGTTTATAATTTTCTTGATCTGGCTTGCATCTTGAAATATGATATATTTTTGTGAGTCAGGGTAAATGTTCAGAGTGACTTTTAAAAACAGTGTTGGGTTCTACCTCAGAGCAAAAACTCTTGGCTCCTTTTGCTGAAAATAAATTGAATATGAGGGAAAATATTTAAATGTTCTGCCCATATACTTACCGTATGATCAATATCTTAATACAAATGTATTTTTTTGTCGGTTGACTAAAATACCAAAGACAGGGCTAAATTACCTAGTTTTTTTGTTGTTTGTTTGTTTGTTTGAGGGGCTGGGGGTTGAACCTGGTAATTCAACCACTGAGCCACATTGGCTTCCCTGAGTTGGTGTCATCCCCACCCCACCCCCTTTTTTTTTTTTTTTTTTTTTTTTTTTTTTTTTTTTTTTTTTTTTTTTTTTTTTTGCATGTTTTCTTTGTTTTTTCTAGAGGCACTGGGAACCAAACCCAGGACCTCCCATGTGAAAGGAGGTCAGTGCTCAACTGCTAGAGCTGCACCTGCTTCCCTACATAGACTTTTAAAAAAAAATGAAAGCCCCCTTCCTTAACAGTTCTTTAATTTTTAAGCAGTTTTATTGAGATATACTTACTATACAATCCATCCAAAGTGTACAATCAGTGGTCTTACCAGTTCTTGCCTACATAAATAGTTCTTGGGAAGTAATCAGATTTGAATTAGAAAACTTGAGCGTCTTCCATAAATGGTAGTTTTTTTTCCCCATACTAAAACATACACAAAACGACCTGGGAAGGCATCATTCAGATGTGCTTTTTCAAAGCATCCAACCGCTGACATACACGTGTCCTCCTTTATCTTAGAAATTTTTACATATGTCCTGTATCATAGAAACTTTCTGACACCAAGATTTAGTCTGACAGACATTGAGTGTATTCTTCTGGTTCCCTTACTGTGGTCGACCCTTCTCTTCTGCATTGCATACTATCAAATATATTTGATATATTTGCCTAATAAACTCTGGTGGTGGTTCTGACCACAAAATTCACGGTATAACTGACAAGTTTAGACCTGTTTTTCATAGATCACTTAAGAGTTTTGAGTCTGATTCTTTAAATTTGCTCTTGTTTTCTTTGGTAATTGAGCTCTTTAGATTTCTGGTTATTAGAGATAAGAGTTTTAGAACAATTTGTTTAAGTATTTTGCCCAACTAGGGGAATCTGAATTAGCTACCCACTTTTTTCCCCCCCTAATTTCTGTTTTGGTCATAAACTAGCCAAGAGATGATGTAAACAATGAGTAAAGTTACCACAATCTTACATAGTCTTTATATAGTACTGTAAATATTTTTCAAGAACATATTAGTTTTGTCAGTGTATTACTATTTTTATTATGGAAACTAATAGGGTTTGTGATGATAAAGAAATCTGTCACTTAAGTTAACTAGTATATATACCCAAAGTATAGGTGGTATGAAGAAATCTGAGGATAGCTTAGAGCATTGTGATTTTTTTTTTTTTTAATAATTACATTGCTGTTAGTTCCTTTAGGAACTTAGTCTAGTTGTATATGTTTAATTAGCATAACTTGGACAGCACAAGATTAATGCTTTAACTTGTTTGCAGGAGTTTAAAAAGCTGGTTTCTGTTGCCAATAGTTGGTTGGAAGGGAAAATGGAGATGCCACAAATAACATTTTTTGGATGTGCAAAACAGTTTTGATTTTATTTCTTACAAACTATAGGACTCCAAGCCCCCTGATCCTTGATCAGAACTACATAAACACCAAAAATCAAGTTATCAAGGCAGAGAGAAGGGTGCTAAAGGAGTTGGGGTTTTGTGTTCATGTCAAGCATCCCCATAAGGTGAGTTGTAGAGAGCAGAAATTATATTCGTAAGTATTAGGGCTTTAAATTTTTATTTTACCAGAATTTATATTTAAGAGTTAACCTAGATTTTAATTTTTAAAAATTCTTTTGGATATTGATATTTATTAGTAAAATGGGTTTCAAAAAGATGTGAGTTGAAATCATTGGTCTTTATTGTGTGACCATAGATGAGTTTGTTTTGCTACTGATTAAGTCCCAGTTTCCCCACCTAGAAAAAGGTGTGTGTGGGGGTGGAATTCCATGTCCCATGGAATATAAAGCACCAGCATACTTAAACATGTATGTAAATAGCTCAAAGCATGTTATTGAAAAGTTCATGGGATTCTCCATTGTGTCTTGGTTATATGATCAATAAATAACACAGTGGTTAAAAAAATTGGGTGCTCTGGGGTTAGGACTATCTGGGATAGAAACCTGACTCTGCCATTAGCTGTGTAACCTTGGCAGATATCTCTTGCTCAGTCTGCGTTTTTAAAACAGTAAAATTGGAATGATGGTAATACAGGTCTTAAAGCCCTGACATGAACTGAGATAAGGCTGTTCGTTAATGGATAAGTCACTACAAAAAATATTAATGTTTTCTGTAACACCATTACTACTGTGAGTGTTAGACATAATATGTTTCGTATCCACTGTGTAACTTCCTTAACACTTCTAGCCTGTAGGCCTTTTGGACGTGTAGAACGTACCTTAGGAGATCTATATAAAATGCCTAGTGTGGTGCCCGTCACACAGAGTGCTCATGAAAAATTAGCTGTTGTATTTAATTGAATTGACTAACTCCCATTTTATTCTTCACAATTTTGGAACATATTTCTAAACATTTTTATGAAATATAGTATCTAGAAATTTAACCTACATTGAATCTGGTATATTTTAGGTTGGTCTGTATTATCTATGCAGTTTATAAAAGAATTAGAACTGGCATCTAACATTTTCAATTACTTTATTCACTGAAAAATCTGTACTTGAAAGAAAAAACCACCGGTATGCTAAATAGAATTCTTTTTCCCTTGTCCTTCAGATCATTGTTATGTATTTACAAGTCTTAGAGTGTGAACGTAATCAAACCCTGGTTCAAACTGCCTGGTAAGTTGCTTTTTTATATTACTTTTCTAGCCAGGAAAACAGAAGCAGAAATAAAGTAAGTTTTCATTTCCCCTTTCCAAAATAATGAATAAGTTTGTTTTGGGGCTTTTGTTTTTTTGTTTTTTAACCAAAAAAAAGCTTATTTCTGCTTCCTGTTTTCTTGGCTTGACTAATTACTTTTAATGGAGAACTCAATTTAACTTTGTTCTTTTTTCTACTCTTTAATTAAAGGGTAGTCCATGATGGTAAGTCATAGAACTCTGCCCTCTGCACTTCAGCCCATGACCTCAGGATGGCCTGATTGGCTGCCCTGCTCTCCAGCCAATCCAGTGCAAGCTCTCATCCGAGATTCACTGAAGTGGTGGTCCATATCCATCTGGCAGCATCTTCTAGTTCTGTCGGGGTGTCAAAAGGATTTGTATATTTGCTTCTAGAAGTAACTATTTGACATGCCTATGTATTTAATGTATACCTGTAACTATCAAAATGAATAGTTCATTTTTGATAGATTGTTGTCCAGCCATTATGAATTAAATGACTTTTTTAAAATTAGGAGTTTGACTAAATTTCTATCTTTAGTATGTATAGCATGAATTCTACCAAAGGAAATTAACTTATAGCCTAAAATGGGCACCTGCTCCCATAAAGAACGAATTTTTAGCTGCTGGGCTATTTCAGGCAATAATATTAGAAGTAAGAAGTGCTTCATTTTAAAAAGATGTTAATATTAATCACTTTAGAACTTGGACTTTTTCATGCACATATGTCTTTTGAAGTGCTGGCATATTTAAGGGTAAAATAAGGAGTTTCTGTTGTGGTCCAGCCACAACTACTGTTTGATAAAAATGTCACAGTGTGCAAGACTTAACATAATTTTTAATGTTCTTGCCATGCTTTTGGACTCAGTAAAATATTAGAAGTATTTTAAAAGTCTTAACATTGCTTTGATAAAATGCATGACCTTTATTATGTTTTATACAACAGATTTTAACAGTTTATGTGGGTAAGGATTTTTAAATAGTCCACTTAATTTTAGTTTTTTAACTTTTGAAACAACTTGTAAAGTATTTTCAATAGCTTAAGAACCTTGCTTGGAAGGCTTACTAAGAAAAGTCCTGCAATTTAGTAACTGAAATAGTTTACAAAATAAGGTATGTAAACAGGCTGTTTTGTATGTTTATTGCTCTTCGCTTCCCTACTTAGATTTTCTGAAGCAGCTTTAGTTTTAACTTAATGTAAGTGCTTACTGAATTTGCCTTTTTACCCGTCATAATTATTGGAGTTTTTGAAAGAACTTGGTGACACTGCTTTTCATTGTGGATAAAGGGAGAGATGGTCAGTAATTAATGGCTTGAAGGATTGTTGGAGTGCTTTATCGTTTCTGAAACTAGTTATTAGAATTGTCAAAAGCATTGCTTTTTATCAAAAAAGACATTTAAAAGTAATTTCTATTTGGAAGAGTAATACGGAATTTCTTAATGGTTTTGGTCATATTAAGGAAAGCTAAAGAATAATCTTAGTGATAAATTCTTAATAGTGATTTTTGAGTTAAGAATTATGAGTTATATGCTAATATGAAGATGTGAATATAAATATGAGAAGAAAAAAGAATAAAGTAGATTGAGTCTCCAATCATATGTAAGCTTCACAAGAACTGGTTTGTTTACATACAAAGCTTATAGTTGAAATATTTTTCAGGAATTATATGAATGACAGTCTTCGAACCAATGTTTTTGTTCGATTTCAACCAGAGACTATAGCATGTGCTTGCATCTACCTTGCAGCTAGAGCTCTTCAGGTAGGTGAATATGTCCCATTTTGTATGCAATAGGATAAAGAACAAGCCTCAATCAGTTATTCTGACAAAAGCCAGTGATAATTTAATCTAAACTACTCTTTTTATGGTTTAGATTCCACTGCCGACTCGTCCTCATTGGTTTCTTCTTTTTGGTACTACAGAAGAGGAGATCCAGGAAATCTGCATAGAAACACTTAGGCTTTATACCAGAAAAAAGGTAATTTCTGTTTGTTTGTGTTAATACACTCTCATTGCTAAGAATCTAAGCTACCAAAAGGGGGAATATTAACTCCATTTTCCTCCAACAGCCAAACTATGAATTACTAGAAAAAGAAGTAGAAAAAAGAAAAGTAGCCTTACAAGAAGCCAAATTAAAAGCAAAGGGATTGAATCCTGATGGAACTCCAGCCCTATCAACCCTTGGTGGATTTTCTCCAGCTTCTAAGCCATGTAAGATTTATTTAGAATTGAAATGATTTGGGGACACTGAAGGTATGTGTTTTAGCATTTAATAGTTGCATAGAAACTGACAAAGTTGTTACCGTTTCTTTTCGTGAGGCAACTAAAATAAAGTCCACTGCTTGAATGCATGATAGTTATATTTAAAAATAATTTTTGGCCCTCTGTTAAATCCAGTAATTAACACACTTATTTTCTAAAGCATCACCAAGAGAAATAAAAGCTGAAGAGAAGTCGCCAGTCTCTCTTAATGTGAAGATGGTCAAAAAGGAACCTGAAGATAGACAGCAGGCTTCCAAAAGTCCTTACAATGGGTGAGTATACTCAAGCTAAAAACTGGCCGGAAGAATCTTTTGTTCTAGGTATTTAGTTTCTAAACTAAAATTTTGTGTTTTTGTGTGAAGTGTAAGAAAAGACAGCAAAAGAAGTAGAAATAGCAGAAGTGCAAGTCGATCAAGATCAAGAACACGATCACGCTCTAGATCACATACCCCAAGACGACAGTAAGTAAATCTTTTCTTAGGGGAAAGCAAGTCTTATTTGGAATCTTTATAACGGTTTTGTTTATTTTTAAATTAAATGTGGGCTACTTAAAAAGCTAGGGTAGAATTAGGAAAATTATGAAAAATGAGTTTGGGAATGTGCTCTGGCTGTGTGTGGAGTTTTATGGTTTGTTAGTTTTGTGGTGATGAACCTTAATGGCATTCTCCTGTTTTCTCCCATCTTTTTTTTTTTTTTTTTTTTCTCTTTTCCCCTCTCTCTTTTCAGCAGTGTAGGGTGTCTGGCCACAGAGTGCTATGGAGGCTTATAATATGAAAACATGTTTTTCTGTTCAATTTCAGTTAGGAAGTGAATATTTTACTAAGCCTTTTATTATGAATGACCGTGGCCAAATAATATTACCTAGTTTGCTTTGTAATTGGCTTGCTAGCTTCCTTGCAGCTCTTTCAGTGGCACTTTGTGCACGACAGAGCATAGATAATCACAGCTCAAGTATAGTTTTTAAAAATTGGTAATTACTTTCCTTCTTTGTACACTTTGGAGATTTTTGTATGTTTACAGGCTTGGGGTGCGTGTAGTAGGTGGGGAGAGTTAGAAAAAGTCTTCAGTTCTGGCCTGTCATTGATACAGTTCATGGTTTTATTTTGACTCTGTTACACGCAACCATCAGAATAATCTATTCCCAATAGAAAATGTATCTAAACCTCAGTTTTTTTTTCCCCTCCAAGTTATAATAATAGGCGGAGTCGATCTGGAACATACAGCTCAAGATCAAGAAGCAGGTCCCGCAGTCACAGTGAAAGCCCTCGAAGACATCATAATCATGGTTCTCCTCACCTTAAGGCCAAACATACCAGAGATGATTTAAAAAGTTCAAATAGACATGGTCATAAAAGGAAAAAATCTCGTTCTCGATCTCAGAGCAAGTCTCGGGATCACTCAGATGCTGCCAAGAAACACAGGCATGAAAGGGGACATCATAGGGACAGACGTGAAAGATCTCGCTCCTTTGAGAGGTCCCATAAAGGCAAGCACCATGGTGGCAGTCGCTCAGGACATGGCAGGCACAGGCGCTGACTTTTTCTTCTTTCGAGCCTGCATCAGTTCCTGATTTTGCCTATCTACAGTGTGGTGTATGGACTTGTAATCAAAACATTAAAAGCAAACTGATTAGGATTTGATTTATTAAAACCCTCTAGGTCTCTAGAAACACTGAGGACATTTACTTTTGAAAAGAACTATGTTAATTTTTTTGCACATTAAAATGCCCTAGCAGTATCTAATGGAAAACCATGGTCAGGTTCAATTGTACTTATAGTTGTGTATTGTTTATTGCTATAAGAACTGGAGCGTGAATTCTGTAAAAATGTATCTTATTTTTATACAGATAAAATTGCAGACACTGTTCTATTTAAGTGGTTATTTGTTTAAATGATGGTGAATACTTTCTTAACACTGGTTTGTCTGCATGTGTAAAGATTTTTACAAGGAAATAAAATACAAATCTTGTTTTTTTAAACTGCTTCAAATACCTTATTAAATAAATTATTAAAAAGACCAAAAATTTAATAGTAAAATGGCTATACTGATTGTCTGACAACTCTTGTTTTTTCCCCTCCATTAGATGTAGTCTGAGACTATTGAAATGCAGTTCTTGTCAGCATTGTGAGCTTTTTAAAGTCTCCTGTATATGATATAATATGAAGACATGGAAAAAAAAAACCTGTGGCCAATACAAGGGAACATAAAGTATATTGTAGTACTAAACCAAAGCAAGTTAAAAACATTTACACATGAATGGTAGCATAAGATTATTTTAAGTCAGTTTTAAGTACTGCCTCTGAAGTGAGCTGCCCTATTGAAAAACTAGTAAATAAACCCAACAGTGGTAGACTTTTCTCTAGGCCAGGAGAATTCGGTAATAAGCCGAGTACACTTGAACCAGATTGGGTGATGAAGTATGACCACAGAAATAAAGTTTGATGAAAAAGCCAGGAATTTTATCCAAATGATTGTTTCCTCAGATTATTCCAGCAGAGGCAGTTTTTACAAGTGCTTTGGAAAATATGAACATATTTCATTTCTTTATAGTTAAACTTAGTTTTCCATTAAAATCTTCACCCACCTTCATTACTTACCTTGTCCACTAGACTTGTTGCTGTTTCAAAAAAACACCCACGAAGAGATGTAGATTAACTGGCATTAAATAATCAGTTAAAGCTTCTGAAGAGTATTCCAAAGGAGAGGTCCAAACATGCTCATTGGTGGTAGGCAGTGGGCCTCAGAGGAGTAGGTGGCCTTAAAAGGGAACTTTGTGGAACACAAGATTTTCACTTGGGTATAAAAGTTTGTGGTGTGCTTACTTAAATCAGTTGTATTTCCATAAAAACTAAGACCCAATTGGAATTAAAAGCTGAAAGGGTAGGTAACCCATTAAGATTGTTCTCTATGTAGGGTTTTTAAATACCTATTTGAATTCCTGCTGTGCTATAAATTCAGATTTCTGAAGAACTTAAAACTGCCACCAAATATTAAACATAGTTTATAAGACAAGTGTTGAAGAAAAGCAAAGATAAAATGTGAACGAATACCCTGTTGATCTTGAATTCTTAGTAGTGCCTAAATTATTACTGCTTTAGTCATGTTGGGAAGTTGAAGTAGCAGTGGGAGAGGGTTTGAAGATGGTGCAGAGAATATACACCTTCAAGCAGGATGAAGTTTAAAGATATTTTTAGAGCTGACTTCAGTGCTAGGCAAGCATGTCTTTTTCAGTATCCTAATTTTTGCTTTAATGAGCTGTTTCTGAGTCATTTTTTTGATGTCCAAACTAAAAATTTCTGGTTCATTTTCAAAGTATAGCATTAATGCAGAAAAGTTTACAATCAGAAAATTAGCCTT
>PVKH010009647.1:0-18694 GCA_004027955.1 Chaetophractus vellerosus
CCGGGAACAAAGGAACCCGGAAGCCTGAACCCTGGAGATGTCGGCAGCCATCTTCCTCCAGGACATGGACTTTGGTATGGGAAGAAATTTATGCTTTGTGGCCTGGTAACTGTAAGCTTCTACCCCAAATAAATACCCTTTATAAAGACCGACCAATCTCTGGTATATTTCAAAAGGCACTCCTGTGGCTGACCAAAACGCTAGCAGACAGGAAAAGATGGCTCAGCCAAAGAACAAACCAAATATCCTGAAGAGATATAGGATTTAAGACAATTAATCAATGAAAAACACACAACTCTCCTAAATCAATTTTAAAAATTGAAAGAATATATGACTAAAGAGATAAAGGATATTGAGAAGGCACTGAGTGAGCATAAAGAACAATCTGAAAGTCTGCAAAGCAAAATAACAGACCTTATGGGAATGAAAGACATGCTGGATGAAATTTAAAAATACATTACAGGCACAAAAGAACAGAATTGAATTGCGAAAAGACAAAATTAGTGATTTCAAAGATAGAATATCTGAACTGGAAAATAAAGGAGAACAGAAAGAGAAGAGAATGGAAAAAATGGAAAAGGGTCTCAGGGAACTGAATGACAATGTGAAACGCAAAATCATACACATTATCGGTGTCCCAGAAAGAAAATGGAAAAGGGGCAGAAAGAATATTTGAGGAAATAATGACCAAAAACTTCCCAACCCTTATGAAAGACATGGATATCAAGGAGGACAATGCACCCCAAACAATAAATCCAAATTGACCTACCCTGAGACACCTACTATTCAGATTTACAAATATCAGAGATAAAGTGAGGCTTCTGAAATCAGCAAGAGAAAAGCAAACTATCACATACAAGGGAACTTCGATAAGATTAAATGCTGACCTCTCATCAGAAACCATGGAGAAGAGGAGGAAGTGGTATGATGTAAACAATGTACTGAAAGAGCAAAACTTCCAGCCAAGAATTCTGTGTCTGGCAAAGCTGCCCTTCAAAAATGAGGGGGATTCCAATTTCTTCACAGACAAACAAAAATTGATGGAATATGCTACCAGAATTACACGAGATACTAAAGGGAGTGCTGCAGCCTGAAAGGAAAATACAAGGGCGAGAGACTTGGAGAATAGTGTAGAAATGAAGATTATTAAGAAGGGTAAATCACAGGGGAAAAAGATCGACAATAGTATGATATGACAAAGAAAGCCAAAGGTCAAAATGGGTGAAGTGATGCCTTTCAGCAATAACATTGAATGTGAATGGCTTGAACTCCCCAAACAAAAGACACAGGCTGAGAGAATGGATTAAAAAATATGAGCCATATATATGTGGTCTACAAGAGACTCACCTCAGACGAAAGGACACAACCAGGTTAAAAGCGAAATGTTGGAAAAAGTTTTTCCACGCAAATAGTAACCAAAATAGAGCTGGAGTGGTGGTACTAATATCAGACAAAATAGGTTTTAAATGTGAAACTGTTATAAGGGATGAAGAAGCTCATTATATATTAATGGAAGGGGCAATTCACCAAGAAGAAATAAGTATAGTAAATATTTATACACCTAAACTAGATACATGAAGCACATGCTGGCAAAGCTGAAGGGAGAAATAGATATTGCTACTCCAAGAGTTGAAGACTTCAATACACCACACTCGGTATTGTGTAGAACACTTGGACAGAGGATAATAAGGAAAGAGAGAGCTTGAATAATATGAAAAATGAACTACACCTGAGAAACATCTATAAAATATTACACCCCAAATCAGCAGGATATACATTCTTTTCAAGTGCTCATGGATCCTTCTCCAAGATAGACCATATATTGTGTCACAAGAGAAGCCTCAATAAACTAGAAGAGGCTGAAATTATACAAAATACTTTCTCTGATCATAATGGAATGAATATGGAAATCAGTAATGGACGGAAAAAGGGAAAAGTCATAAATATATGGAGATTGAACAACACACTTGTAAATATCCAGTGGGTCAAAGAAGAAATTGCAAGAGAATTCAGCAAATATCTTGAGATGAATGAAAATGACAACACAGCATATCAAAACCTATGAGACACTGCAAACGCAATGCAGAGAGGGAAATTTATAGCCCTCAATGTTTGCATTAAAAAATAGAAGAAATAGCTAAAATTGAAGACCTAACTGCACACTAGGAGGAACTAGGGAAAAAAAAACCTAACAGCAAACTAATCCCAAAATAACCCGAAAGAAAGAGATAGTAAAGATCAGACAGAGTGTAAACTATAACATGAACTATAATCCACAGTTAGTGGCAATGCTTCAATATGTGTTCATCAATTTTAACAAATGTACCACACAAATGAAGGATGTTGTTTACGTGGGAAAGTGTGAGAGGGGGAGGGTGGGGCATATGTAAATCCCCCATATATTTTATGTAATATTTATGTAATTTAAAGTTTCTGTTTAAAACAATTAATTAATTAATATAAAAAGAAAAAAACAAATAAAAAGGAAATAAATGAAATTGAGATGCAAAAACTGTGGAGGGAATCAACAAAACCAAAAGTTGGTTCTTTGTAGATCAAACAAATACACAAACCCTTAGCTAGACTGACAAAGAAAAAGAGAGAGAAGACACAAATAAATAAAATCAGAAATGAGAAGGCAGTCATGACCACTGACCACGCAGAAATAAGAGTGATCATAAGAGGATACTATGAAAAATTGTATGCCAAAAAACTAGACCACATAGATCAGGTGGACAAATTCCTAGAAACACAGAAACCAACTACACTGACCCTAGAAGAAATAGTAGGCATCAGCAAGCCAATTACAAGTGAAGTAATTGAAACAGTCATCCAAAATCTCCCAAAGATGAAAAGCCCGGGACCAGGTGGTGTCACTGGTGAGTTCTACCGATCATTAAAAGATGATCTAATACCAGTCTTCCTCAAGCTCTTCCAAGAAAATTGAACAGGAAAGAAAGCTACCAAATGAATGCTACCATTCTATGAACTCATTTTATGAACTCGCTCTATGAAGTTGGCATCACCCTAATACCAAAACCAGGGAAGGATACTGCAAAAAAGAAAATTACAGACCAATAGGAATAGAAGGAAGCTTTCTCAACATGTTAATGTGTATATATGAAAAACCTACAGCTAGCATTGTACTCAAAGGAAAAGACTGAAAGCTTTCTCACTGACATCAGGAACAAGACAAGGATGCTCACTGTCACTATTATCATCCAATATTGTGCTAGAAGCTCTAGCTAGAGCAATTAGGCTGGGTAAAGAAATAAAAGGCACCCAAATAGGAAACGAAGAAGTGAAAATTCACTATTCGCTGATGATATGATCTTATACCTAGAAAATCCTGCAAAGTCCACAAAGAAAGCTACTAGAAGTAATAGATGAGTTCAGCAAAGTGGTGGGAAACAAGAATAATACACAAAAATCAATAGTGTTTCTCTACACTACTGATATGCAATCTGAGGAGGATCAGGAAAAAATTCCATTTATAATAGTGACTGAACCAATCAAATATCTGGGAATAAACTTAGCCAAGAATGTAAAGGAGTTGTACATGGAAAACTACAAAACATTGCTAAAAGAAACCTAAGAAGACTTAAATAAATGAAAGGACATTCCATGTTCATGGATTGGAAGACTAAATATCATGAAGATGTCAATTACCCAAACTGATTTACAGATTCAACACAATCTCAATAAAAATCCCAACAGGCTTTTTTGCAGAAATTGAAAAGCCAATATCAATTATATTTGGATGGGGAAAGGGCCCCACATAGCCAAAAATGTCTTTGAAAAGAAGAACAAAGTTGCAGGACTCTTACTTCCTGACTTTAAAACATATTACTTAGGTACAGTGGTAAAAACAGCATGGTACTGGCATAAGGACAGACAGGTTGACCAATGGAACTGAACGGAGTACTCAGAAATAGACCCTCACATCTACAGTCAAATGAGTTTTGGCAAGGCTGTTAAGCCCACCCAGCTTTGCCAGAACAGTATATTCAATAAATGGTGTTGGGAGACCTGGATAGCCATATCCAAAAGAAAGAAAGAGGATACCTGTATCTCACCTTATACAAAAATTAACTCAAAATGGATCAAGGACCTAAATATAAAAAGAAGAATCATAAACCTCCTAGAAGAAAATGTAGGAAAACATCTTCAAAAGCTTTTGATAGGAGCTAGTTTCTTAAACCTTCTACTCAAAGCACAAGCAACAAAAGAAAAAATAGATAAATGGGACGACCTCAAATATCAACACTTTTACACCTCAAAGAACTTTGTCAAGAGGGTGCAAAGGCAGCTGACTCAATGGGAGAAAATATTTGTCAATCATATATCTGATAAGGGTTTAATATCCAAGATATATAAGAAGATCATATAACTCAGGAATAAAAAGATAAACTCTTCAATTAAAAACTGGGCAAAAGACTTGGAAAAAAAACAACTATCCAAAGAAGAAATACAAATGGTAAAGAAACACATGAAAAAATATTCAACATTGCTAGTGATTAGGGAAATGCAAATCAAAAGTACAATGAGATACAATTTCACTCCTATTAGATTGGCTGCTATTAAAAAGTCAGAAAACTGTAAATGTTGGAGAGGAGGGGCAGAGATAGGAGCACTTATTTACTGTTGGTGAGAACGTAGAATTGTACAGCCACAGTGGAGGACTGTTTAGCAGTTCCTAAGGAAGTTGAATATTGTCTTGTCATGGGACCCAGTAATACCACTGCTAGGTATATACCCAGAAGAAATGAGAGCAGAGACATGAACACACATGTGCACACCGATGTTCATAGTGGCGTTATTCACGATTGCCAAAAGCTGGAAACAACCCAGGTGTCCATCAAGAGATGAATGGATAAACAAATTGTGGTGTATACACACAATGGAATACTACGCAGTGGAAAGAAAAAATGAAGTCATGAAACATGTGACAACATAGATGAAACTGGAGGACATTATGTTGAGTGAAGCAAGCCAGACACAAAAGAACAAATACTGTATGACTGCACTATTATGAACCTAATATATTATGTGAAATATGAATATGGGTAAAATCGCATATATAAGACCATTTTTCTTTGAAGTTGAGCGAATGTAGGTCAATATTACAAAATGACAATATCAGACCAAAAATAACATTATACTAAGTAAAGGATACCAGACACAGAGTACTACATTTTGTATGATTCCACTTTTATAAAATGTAAATATAATTCAATATATAAAAATGAAATTAGATTAGTAGTTATATAGGGCTGGGGAAGGAATGCTAATGAGAGTGGAGTCCTTCATTTTGTAGTAATGGAAGTGTTCTAAAATTTTTGAGGTGATGAATGTACAACATTGTGATTATACTAAAAGCCTTTAATTATACATTTTGGATAGATCAGGTGGTATGTGAATGTACCTCAGTAAAACTGCCTAATAAATAAATAATTGTGCAAGAATAGCCAGAAACTTCAGCTATGTACAGCAGAGCAAATATAAAGAAATTGAGAGGTGAGGAATAATTTTCTTGTTTGTTTGTGTTTTTTTGGTTTATCATTATTATTATTGAAATAATGAAAATGCTCTAATAATGACTGAAGTGATGAAAGCACAACTACGTAAGTATACCAAATACCACTGATTGTACACTTTGGATGAACTGTATGCTTTATTAATATGTATCAATAAAGTGGATTTGTTAAAAAATGAAGTAGATAAAAATATTTAATATTGGAAAAAAACGGATTTAGCATGTAAGAAGAGGTAAATACACTGATAAACTAACCTGGATAGAATATGAGGAAATTTACATTTCCATACATAATAGCTGACAGTGAAAACTGGCATATGTCCTAAGAACAATCCGATAATTTTTATAAAATGTAAAAGGTAATGTATTTGTCCTATCAAATTTTACTGCTAAAATCATTTTAAGAAATCAAATAAATGTGCATAGGTGAACGTACAAGAATGTTCACTGGATCATTATTTTCAAAAGTTAAATAAACATTGAACTTTATCCAAAGGCCATCCATGAATGACTTTTTAAATTTAGTATGGAAAACCCACACGGGAATAATCAGCATCTATTGTAAAGGTTAAAACAGATCCTAATCAACTGGAAATTATGATCCCTTTAAAACATTGGTTACAAGCAATATGTATAATAAAAATGTATTATGTGCACGAGTGTTCATAAAAATATATGCAATCATCCATACCAAAACTATAAATGTATATATGCAATTATATGTGTTTTAGAAATATATGATCCAAAACATTTGCAGATTTTGTACAAAGATGAGAGATTAAATAATGTAGTTGGGATGGAAAGTTCCTTTTTTATGGTGGGTTTTTATATACCACCTAATTTGAATGAAAGAGAGCCTGCCTGAGTAAATGTAGAAAGGTGCTTCAGACCTCTTCTAATCACTGCAATATCAGGGCAGTACCAAGCCAAGACATTTCTGCATATTACATTTATAGAAGATTTTTATGTTCTACATTTTGTGTTACTTATTCTGATTGATCTAAATTCATTCCTTTATTGCTGATGTAAAAAGAAACAAAAACTCTTTCTTTCTCCTCAATGAGAGGTGAGAAATTTAATCCTTAATACGTCAAAGTCCAAAAGTTAATAACCTTAATCTAACATTGTAGTAGATTGTGTTTTATATTGCATTTTTGTTCCTAGTTACAAGTATAAGCTTATGGGTTCTATAAAAATCTGGTTAATCACATAATTTATGTACATATGTATAAATACTAGAATCAGCTTTCCTTATGTAACTGCTATTTTCCAAAAGAAACTGTCACATCAAATAACTCTGAAACTCATTTTTAATCCTGGAAAATGTTACTTAAATTAAAATAAGTACATTTGAAAACATAGTAATTGTTACATACCCCATGTCCTTTGCATTTTTCCTTTGAGGAACAATTTGGATTCACTGGATTGTCTATCACTCCTACACACTGTCCATTATAACAAAACTAAAATGATAAAATAACAACAAAACCAACTCTAAATATGGTACAAAACATACATGCACAAGATATATACACAGCACATGAACCTGGATTTCAAGAGACTTACTAATTCTAATATAAATGAATTTGGGGTCAATATGAAAATGGTATAAGTTTTTACTTTATAAAATATAAAATTTTGAGAATAATAAACTATTTCTCCCTGATGGAGTAAAGGTATGCATTTATTGTTACTAGTTGGAATGAGAACAAAAATAGCCAACATGCATTGACCATTTGTAATGAGCTAGGAGCTGTCTTAAATTTACTGCACTTTTTCTAATATATCCTTATATTGACCCTTTGGAGGAGATATTTGTATCTTCATTTTATATTTGATGAAAATTAAAATTACACTTTTAAGGCTATACCACAAGTTACTGACAGAGCAAGTTTTCAATGTAAGAACTACTTTACTCAGAGAATCCAATGACCAATGCTAAATATTAATGTTCCAGTCATTCTTGTGTGGGTTTTTCCCACTTCAATGACACTATCTCTTACCTTGCACACTCTCAGTGTTTCCTGGAGCAAGTTACTATCTTCATGCCTCAGTTTATCTTCCTGTGAACTTGGGATAATTTTATATACATAAAATTATATATATATATATTATATACATAATTTAATAGAAATGACTGGCATGGAGAAATTGCTCATTAAATATAAGGATTTTATTATACATTCATTAACTTCACCTTATATATAATGTTCGTGCCATTTCTCATGCTAAATGTTCCTCTATCCAAATTTTTAATTTGAGTGTCTTTCGGGGCATCTACTAAGATAATCCGGTGTTCTGATGTTATCTGATACAATTTCCAATATATGGTGAATTGCCTCAAGTGCAAGTCACTATTGTCTATCACCATGGAGAAATAAAGAACAAATAGCTTGTTTATTAATTGAAAGTACTCTGATGAAGCCAGCAAGAATAACTGTTGGAGCTGCCAGCATTACTTGTCTACAAAACTTTCATTCTGATGTCCCATAAACATTGTCCTCAGGGTAACAATAAGTTAACTCTATTTCACTGAGTCGGTTTTTAGGGAAGAATAAGCCAGGAAAAGTTAAGACACATGGTTTTGATGCAATTCCTTGAAGTAAGTAGTTCAACGTGTAGCTGCTGCTTCTGTAATGGATAGGAAGCCACTGGAAAAGTACTTTGCCCTGGTCAATGGTTAGAATGGTAGCTTGAGAATGAACTAACACATGTGACTTTACTGTCTGAGCAACTAAAGTGTCCCAGAAGCAGTCATATCAGGGGGTTCCAAAAAAGTCCCTAATATCACAAAAACATATTACATAAGGGGAAATGCCTGGATTTTGTGAACATGTTTTCTTATTCATTCTATGTTTAGCTTACCCATTTCTGAACAATTACAAGACCCAAAAACATTCCTTTTTCATTTTTGAAATGAATGTATGGAGATGCGCTCTTCTCCCCGAGCCCTCATATACGGATGAGGATCAGCGTGATAGACTATCTATTCCCTTTTCTAAGTCTTATAAATTGTAAATTCAAAGAAGCTTTCTATCACAACCAATATTAAGCCAACTTGAATTTTTGGAATAATGTCTATATGCATGTAGTATATGGTTCATTTTAGTATATTACAATATTCAATTTATTGAGAACCCCGACACACAGAATTGACCCTCCTCTCTAACTATTTACTCTATGTCTTTAGAGAAATTAGAAAGGGGCAACTAGAAGATGAAAAATTCAAGAACTTTCTCAGATTTTGAAATAAAATGTAAGGCTGTTGATGGATAAAATGGAGCGAGGAAGCAACCACATAGAGCACGGTGGCAAAGGAGAGAGCCTGACAGTGCTCCAAAGATGCTCCAGGCTCAGAGTCATGAGGAAAAACAAAGAACTGAAAGGGAAGGAGAGGCACATGTGGTTAAAATCAGCAATTATCAGTGGAAATCTGTCCATAAAACCACAGAACTAGTCAACTCTTAACATCCACTACCACTCACTTCCTGCATTCTATCAACTTCAAGAGGGAAGCACCGCAAAATTTTTATCCCAAAGGAGAACATTTAGAAGGGTATTTTGTTTCTTCAAGGTATGAAATTAATGATGTCCTACAAAATGTGGGCTTCTAACCATAGTGTCTGTGTTCTAGAATAAGAACTACCCAGTTATACCACTGAGAGTACTATGGCCTAAAAGGTGGCTTTCCAAATGAAGACAGTCATTTGACTAATCCTCTTCACATAGAGAAAGTTCCAAAAAAGACCTTTCATTTAAAGTGGTGGCAGAGCAAAAACTCATGACGAGTTAAATCTCCCACTTTAATAGCCAGGTAGAGCCAAATAAATTACCCAGATCAAGCATTACAGGAATCAAAGATCTTTGAAAAAAATGAATATAAGAACTGAAATTTCAGATTCAGAGAATCTTTCAAAAATGAGATGATGATAATTGGCCTTTTATTTCTTTTTTTTTTCTTGAGAGCTGGGCATGGGCTAATGATCAGACTTGTCCAGGCAAAGAATCACTGCTGGGAAAAGAGTAATAAGTAAAGCTCACAGTGATCATACAGGACTGGGGTGATTTTCCCACAGTATTATGAGGGTTAGTAGAAGGATAGTTAACTAGCATGGAACTTGTCTTGTGTGTCATATGTATGTCTAGTTGCCATTTGGTTTTAATTCTATTGCTGTCATTCTAACTAATTGTACTTTTCCTATAGGAGCAAGGTGTCATTTTTTTCTCACTGCTTGAAGATAGTTTTGTCTTTACACTTCAGAAGTTTGATTAGGCAGCATCCTGCTGTGTATTTCATTACGTTTATCCTTTATGGGGTTTACTCAACTTTTTGAATCTGTAGGCTTATGTTTCTTGCAAAATTAAAACATTTTCATGCACTGCAAATATTTTCCCAACCTTGCACTCTTTCCCCTCTCCTGCCAGGACACCAGTATCACAAAATAGAATATCTTTTGAATTAGTCTCACATGGCCTCTTTTTCAGTCTATTTTTCCCTCTGTGGTTCAGATTGAGTAATTTCTGTTTTATATCTTCAGGTTCACTGAGTATTTGCCCTATCCCCTCCGTTCTGCTGTTAAGCCCACAATTAAGTTGTATACTTTGACTATTGTGTTTTTCTATTCCAAAATTCCCATGTGGTTCTTCCTTCC
Source organism: Chaetophractus vellerosus (assembly GCA_004027955.1). Taxonomy (NCBI): domain Eukaryota; kingdom Metazoa; phylum Chordata; class Mammalia; order Cingulata; family Chlamyphoridae; genus Chaetophractus; species Chaetophractus vellerosus. Next base: position 10,189 of record PVKH010009647.1, read on the forward strand.
ATCTTCCATTTCTGTGCCAAAATTTCCTATTGTTTTTCAGTTCTTTCAAGCACGCTCATAAATGATTGCTGAAACACTTTGATGACGACTTTAAAATCTTTGTAGGATAATCAAACATCAATGTCATCATGGTCTTGGTGTTATTTGAAAGTCTTTTCCAATCAAGTTGAAATTTTCTGGGTTCTTGGCATGAAAAGTAACATTTGATTGAAAAGTAGACATTTCGGGTATTATGATATGAAACTCTGCAACTTGTTAAATTGTTTTGGAAGTCTTCCTTTCATAGTGCTTTGGCGAGGAATAGGGGAGTAAACCTCTTTGCCAGTATGTTTGGAAGTAAAGGTTCCATTAATCACTTGGGATGGGAAGTGATCCTAGTTATGCAAGGGGAGGGGGAGGACAGGCTCTCCACTAGACCTCTACTGACACCACCCTAGCTGGGAAGGGCAGGGTTATCTCATTATTGCTTCCCTTGTGGCCTTCCCTGACTCTACATGAGTTTCACCATTTGTGCAGGTGGATGTCTGGGCTCCCCACATATTCTCCAATTAAACTATGGAGAAGGGTAGCTCATTACCACCCAGAGGGATTGGAAACCCTGGCTCCCCACTAGGATTCTCTGATACCACCCCACAGGGGCAGGGATGTTGGAACACATTATTAGAACTGGGAAAAGGTGGAAATCTAGACTCCTCACTTGGCCTTTGGCCTTTGTTAGTGGGAGTGTAGGTGGAGCTATATTTTTTCCGTGTTGTTTGACCTAAGAGCAGTCATTGCTTAAAAGTATTTTGTCCTGCTAGGCTGCCCCTTTAGCTAGAGAGAACAGAATTTCCTTCAGGACTTTGTTATGCCTGTGCCAGGTGGCATTTCTGAATACTGGCTTCTCCAGCTTCCAACTCTGGGATATATGAAGCAAAATGAAAACCGAGGTAACTCATCACTGTGTTGTTCCTGGTATTCTGAGTCCCTAGCTGTTCTACCTTCTTCCCTCCACTTTTCAGTCTTCTTGTGTCTTTACATAAAAAGTCCAAGTTTTTAACTGTACTTAGTGGAATAGAGAAAGATACCTCTAATCCATCTTTGTAAAAATTGAAGTATCTATTCAGTGATTTTTAATCACAGTATAATGCATTTGTCAGTATTTTCCCATATGGTTAAGACATATTGTGTCTTATTTAAGAAACCTTTGAGTGTACCTAATGCCACACCTACGTTTTTTAATAAGTTGTTTTATTAAAACATTTTGATCTGCAAACCCTTTGAAATGCTTTCTATTTTATTCTCTAGGCCAGTTTATCTGTCTTTGTACCAACGTTGCATTGTCTTAATTACTTGAACTTCACAGTAAGTCTTGGTAGTTAGTATGTGAATTTCCAGCTTCCCTTTTTTTCTATAAGACTACCTTGACTAATTTTGTATTTTTGGCCCTGTGCATTTTCATATAAATTTTAAATCAACTTGTCGAGTTCTTCCACTAACCCTGGTGGGTTTTTGTTTTGGATGCCATTGCACTCATCAATTAATTTGGGGAACATTGTATCTTAAAACATTGAATATGAGTATGGATTATTCCTCGATTTATATAGGACTTCTTTAATTACTTATAATGCATTGTTATTTTCAATGTAGAAGTTTTGAATATATTTTAGAATCCTCCTATGTTTTAGATGCTTTTGGCTATTATTGATACCACAGTCTCTTTATGCTACAGCTTAAAGCTATATTTTTTAACTATTGTAAGACTATAATAATTAAGATACATTATAAAGCTCAGTGGTGCTGCACTCTTTAGTTTGGGAGGACCAGTAAGACAACATAAGATGAAGAGACAATCTGTAGTTCAGTACAAATCCTCACACACATGTGTCAGTGTGATTTAGACAGTGGAAATGCCACGTTCACTTCATGACCCTACCCTCTTTAAAGGTTTTGTCCCGATTTCTTTCAAAAACCATATGTTCTAGTTTGCTAAAGCTGTCAAAAGCAATTTTAACAATGGGAACATGTTAGCTTATAAGAATACCATTCTGAGGCGGTGAAAATGTTACAAATCAAGGCATCATCAAGACGCTATCTTCTTCCTGAAGACTGGCTGGCAGCAATCATGGACTCCTCTGTCACATGTCAAGGCACATGGTGGCATCTGCTGGCCTTTCTCTTCTCTTCTGGGTTTTGCTGCATCCAGCTTCTTGCGTCCATGGTCTTCTCTTTCTTTGTCTGAATATCATTCTCTTATAAGAGGATTGAGACACCCTGAATTGGATGGGTCATGTCCTAAGACCCTACTCACCAAAAGATCCTACTTACAATGTGACCACATTCACAGGAATGGATTAACTTTAAGAGCATACTGTTCTGGAGTCCATACAGCTTCAAATCATTACACCTTAAGACTGCAGATATACTTCCGTGGCACTAAAATTATTTGTAAATATCACTTTAGAAAGAAATATAACATTCCATTTTGGATAGACATAATTTATTTGACCAAATAATGGAAATTTAATGTTACCTTTCTTCTCTCCTATAACTCATAAGGATTCTACACCATTGTGCATTTCCTAATGTCTAAAAAATTTCTTGTTATATTAAAAATGGGTCAAAGGTTATAATATTTATGATGTACACCTTATACATTTCTTAATTACTTTCTGGGAAGACTGTGCTAATTTATACTTGTCCTAGGATGATAATAAGATACCCCTCTCACAATAATACATTTTGTTCAAGACTATATTTGAAAAGACAAAAACAACAGCTGGGTATTTTTTTTTTTACTTTCCTCGGCTGCTCTAGCAAACACCATGAAACGGATTGGCTTAAACAATAAGAATTTATTAGCTTACAGTTTTGAGACTAGGAAAATGTCCAAATCAAGGCACCTTTAAGGCAATGCCATCGATCCTTGGCTCCTACATCACACAGGAAAGCACATAGTAGTTTCTGGTTGTCTCTCCTTCTCTTCCTGGTTTTGTGGATTTCACCTTCTTGCTTCTGTGGCTTTTTCTCTTTGTCTGAATTTCATTCTTCTATAAAGGACTCCAGTAATAGGATTAAGACCCATCCTGAATGAGGTGGCTCACACCTTAACAGAAGTAGCCTCATCAAAACATCCTACTTACAAGGGGTTCACACTCACAGGAATGGATTAGATTTAAGAACATGTTTTTCTGGTGTTCATACAGCTTTAAACCATCACAGATATTCACTTATTTTTATTTATTAATTACAAGGTATGTGGTCAAATACCCTGTTTCATGAGATTTTTTTGCATCAGCATATATATACATACACATATATACACACGTACATATGTATTCATACCATTTGTATAAATGAGTGCATAGACATATAAACAACGTTTTGATGCATTTCCTAATTATATATAATGAAATTCATTTTTAAATTAATGTAGGCATTTAGTCTGTCATATTTATAGCAAACATTTTTTAAGTTTGCTTCAGATGGTCTTTGACAGGATGACATTTACTTTATAATGTAGCTAATAGCAGTGTTTTCCTAAGTAATTGAGCCACTATTTTTATATTAGAATATCTTTTCCCATTCTGAGATAAGTTTACTATTCACTTTATATTTTCCTGTTCTTATTTTTCATTTCTGAAAATATTATAACTCTAAATAAATCACTATTATTAATCTATGAGATAATAGTATACGTTATTTTCAAGTATTCAATTAATTTATAATGACACTAGGATAAAATATGCATAGATATTTTTCATAATTTCAAATAGAGAAAAAAGATTAATGAAAAATACTTGATGCTTTAATTAATAAAAACATAATGTAGCATTAAGGAAGGTTTTTGATTTACCTTATGTGACTCACATTGAGTACCATTGTCCACAAAGGAAGGATCATTAGCTTTGTTCCTTCCAGGTGTTTTGTAGTCTGTAGACACACACACTTGGCCTCCATAATAAGTATATTGCACATCAAAGTTAGGTAATTTTATTAGGTCTGATTTTGACCAGTGACAAACTAATTTTCCACACGGGGTGTTTCTGGCAATGTGAACGAAAAAAAAATTACCCATTTGTCACTTAGATCCCACATGAATAATAATTCAAAATGTGAGGATAACTCAACTCAGATAATAATGACAAAGATATTCAGAACATATAACATCCTATGAAACAGAATATATAAACTCATCCATATACACTGGTTCATCTCTCATTTGAATTAAGTGACTATTGGTAGTAAACAAACACACATTTAGAAAATATATAATATTCTAAATACATACTCAGTATGACAGTTACCATAGTAACAGTTTCCAAAGGCATCCCCGAAAGAATTCACTTCTTGGTAACATAGATGAGAGGCACCCTTGGCAACTGAAAGCAAAAACACAAGTTTGAATTACACATACTAAACAAAATGATTAAAATTAAAAATGGCAAATTAATATAGAGACACCTAGATAAGAGAAATGGGTCAAGGGTCATCCCCTGTAAATTTGTGGTTAGGCTACACAAAGAGGAGAACCATTTACTACAACCTACCCACATATGAACAAGAATATTGTGGGGTGGCTGGTTGACCAAGATTGTGGCTTCTAGAATGCTGCAGGGTTCCATTCCACCACAGAATCTTTGAACAAATAGCAAAACTGGCAGAGCAAGCTTCCTCAAAACTCCAGAAAACAGTTAATGGGTTGCAGTAACTGAACAAGTACCAAATCAAGAAAACGAAACTTAAAATAGGTAGGAGATGCTTGTGGCATACTTGTTGGCCCCTTCCCCAAACTCTCTTACTGCATGGTTTGGAGCTGGCCTACACACCCATTGTGGATCCCTGATCCTGTCCTGGAGGGAACAGAGTAAACCTATGGGCATATTGGGGAGCCTGTGTGTTAGTGTCAATCTATCAGAAGGCATCATGAAGTACTGTCTCAGCAAACTTCCTTCTGGCTCACACTCCCAGAACTTGTCCTGCAGGCAGAAGCAGGTTGCTGATAGCTAAAGCAGTGTAAGAAACAATCAAATGGAAGAGGCCTGAGAAAAAGGGTTACTGACTTATGACATTTAATAGAGCACCCTAGTGTGGGAAAAGGCCCATAACATATGGAATGGAGAAGGTTTTCAGATTCCTGTAAATAGGGGATTTCCTAAGTCTAGAAGTGCAAACTTAGGACAAATTACAGGCTCGGAAAAGACAGAAAGGACTCAGCACTTTTGCTTTAAGTATAGAATTATCATGGCACCCAGGGATTACATTTCCAGGCATATACCCAAAGGTATTGACAGCAAGGACTCAAACAGATATTTGCACACTGATGCTCACAGCAGCTTATTTGGGGCTGCCAAAAGATGAAGGCAAGCAAATGTCCATTAAGAGAAGAATAAACAAAATATGGTATATACATATAATGGCATATTATTCAACTGTAGAAAGGAATGAAGTTCTGATACATGATTCAACACAGATGAACCTTGGAGACATCACATTGAGGGAAATAAGAAGACACAAAAGGATAAATATGGTATGAGCTCACTCATATGAAATAATTAGAATAGGCAAATTCATAGAGTCAGAAAATAGAATTCAGGGTATTAGGGGCCAGGATGGAGATGGGGAAAGTAGAGTTAATGCTCAGATAGTACAGAGTTTCTGTCTAGTGTGATGGACAAATTTTGTAATGGATGGTGGTGATGGTAGCACAACATTGTGAATGTAAGCAATGCCACTGAATTGTATATTTGAAAATGGTTAAAATGGGAAATTTTAGGTTGCATACCATCTTTTATCAGAGTAAAATTCTTTAAAAACTATAGGACTGTAAAACACAAACTGTGAACTCTGATGTAAACTGTGGACTACAGTTAATAATATAATTATAGTGATATTGCTTCATCAATTTTAACAAATATATCAACTTAATGTGAAGTATTAATAATAGGGAAAGCTGTGAGTGTGAATGTGGTATATAGGAACTCTCTATGCATAATTTCCCCCTAAACCTACTTCTCTAATTAAACAAAAAGAGTAGGCAAATTTTATATCATAGTGCAGAAATAACTGCATAATAACATACTCATTTGTACTCTTATTTACTATGCTAATATTTACTCTTTCTGCCAATGACTGGAAATTTGACTAATAGCCCCTAATTTTTGCCCTTTAATTGATAGGTCCATTTTAACTCTTAGTTTAAAGTTGTTTTTAATAATGATTCCAATTTAATCTTGTTTCCAAATTTAGATTGAGAAAAACAACACATTTTATTGTTTCTATAGTATGGATCATTGACGTTCTATATTTGAAAGTGAACTCCCCAATAGTACATGATTCTTACATTTTCCCAAAAGCTTTGCACACTGTGAGTCTGTATTTCGGCATATTCCACCAAAGCAATAAGCAGTATCATTACGGCATGGTTCTAAATCAGCAGCTATCATATCAGGTCCACATTTCTCAGCTATTCCATCACAGTATTCTGCAAAATCACACAGATCTCTTCTTTTCCTACATAGTTTTCCTCTTTCAGATATCTGTGAGACAAGGAAAAATGCACAGAAAAAAAATATGTAAAAGAGTAATCCAAAATGTAACAAATAATTTAAACAAGAATATTATATTAATAATTATTACTCCATCACTATTATATGTTAAAATAAAGTTAAATTATAGATTTACTTAAACTTCTAGTGAAAGCGCTCATAGTTAAAATGTTGTGGTCATCTTAACACAGTGGTAGGAGATCTAACTTGGCAGGGTCAGTAAAGGTTTCCCCCTCTTTCAAGTATAAGATGGATGTTGGGAAAGAGAGTCCCTCTGCTCTTCTGAAATACCATACACTAAGAAAATATAAGCAGGAGCTCCATTTAGCTTTTAATGTCTCATATGGAGAAAGTTGGTTTAGGGATATAGTCTACACAGAAGAAAGGAGATCCAAGAGATATATACAGGAAGACTCCACCTGGGTATGCCACTAAATCCACCCTTTAGATTTCACAGAATAATTTCCCTTGGCCTTTTTAGCTGTTTGTTTTCTTTACTTGTTCATTCATCATCAAGGTACAACTGACCAGGATATAACTGGTCATATGTGATTCCAATTAAATTTTTTTATATTTAAAAATAGGGTAGTCTGAGTGCTGGTTAGAAACATGACAACTGCTGTCACGTGTAAGCAAAACAGCTAGTTAAAACATTGTCTTTCACATCTTAGCTCTTGGACTTGACTCTATCTCAGCTGAAAATTTATTAGAAAAATATTAGATCACATCTCAAGTTTTTAAGCAAGCTTAGCTGGTAAGTGACCTATTTCAATGTAGAGAAGGAAGAGAATTTACTGAAAGAGGCCTTTTACGCTTATGGCCAGTATGGAAGAAAGCAGAGTGTCAAACCTGTGTGAGCCTTGAAGGCAGTGAGAGCCAAACTCCATGCCACTCCTAAAAATAAAACTAACATTATCTAAGGTAGTACCCTAACTTGTCATCCCCAGAAGCTCTCCCCTGGCATCTTGTACCGTGAAATTTCATCCTACCAAATGTAACAATTATCCCCATTCTAAAGAACTATCCTTGGGATGTAGTCAGAGATCAATGGACTGTTTAGAAAAGCCCTATTGCATCAGCCCAATGATTGGGTGAAAAAGACCCAAAGGAGAGCTGTGGAGAAGGGAAAAGTAATAAAGCCTATTGCTAAGGAACAGAAACCCTAGGATGGCCTGTACACTAATGTCCCTTCCAAATAAATGACCATTGGTTTTGCTTAATAGCCTATAAAGTGAAAAATAATATACATAGAACAAAATAGAAAAATGTTAGGAGTTGTTTTATCAACAGAGAAATCAAGATTCTCTAATTAATCGTTTTTTTTGTTTGTCCTAGATCCCCGAAAGTGCCACAACAGAAGGTGGGATGCTGAACTGAAACAATCCCCAGAAGACAAACAAATCCCACACAATTCTCCTCTCAGATTTGGTTATCAAGGAATATCCAAAGGAAGAACTTCCCAAGGGAAGTCAAGGACACAATCCACTTCCAGAGCAAGGAGTCCTTGCCAAAGCCAAATTTCAGTATTTTTAATATGCCTCATATTACTGACTCTTCTACACTGTCATGTTTCCTCATTTTCAAAAGGCAAATCTGTATTATTGTTGTCATATTTACCCCAGCAATGAAAGTCAAGTTTGTTTTGTGTGGTTTGTTATCATTTTTGTCATAAGTTGTTTGATCATGAAGAGCTGCCTTTGGGCATGACCAAGAGTAATTCATAGCACCCAAATAATCTTGTACTGGGAACTGAATAGTACTTGGAGAGAGAATGAAACCAGACAGTCTAAAGCAAAGCTAGGAAACAGGCTGAAAGAGACATCCTCTGAATTCTGGAACCAGCTCTCTATGAAATCCGTGTCTGTCTTTTACCATCACAAGAGACTAATGAGCTTGAAAATAAAATAAAATAAAATACCACAATAGAAAGACAAAATATCTTTTTTTTTTAAAAGATTTATTTATTTTATTACATATCT
>PVKH010009648.1:0-18696 GCA_004027955.1 Chaetophractus vellerosus
TTAAAAAAAAAAAAAGTCAGTTTGTAGAGATTAACCATATGGGAAAATACCCGTAATATGAAATGAAAAATAAGATTTTAAAAATTACAGTCAGATTCCAATTAAGGAAAAATTAAATTATGCATTTTAAAAAAGATACATACTAAAATGTTAGCAGCGGTAAACACTAGTTGGTATGATTTTTTTCTTCTTCGTTATGTTACCTGTATTTTCCGAAGTGTCTACCCAGACTTACAGATTTTGAAATTAAATATATATATTTAATTTCAAAATCTGTCATATATATATATATATATATATATAGGACAAAGTATGAACTACCATATTATATTACGTTAAGAGCCCTGCTTATTCACAAGTTTATCTATAACGTAAAGGCAGTAAATTTCTATCTTAATATCCAGTTGTAACAAGACATTTGGCATCAGCTCCATGGCTCAACCTTCCCAAGAACTTCTAGCCTACTTTAGAATTTAGTTTAGTTTTGGAGTTTTTTTTTGTTTTTTTTGTTTTTTTTTTTGTTTTTTTTGTTTTGTTTTTTTGAGAAACAACACCCAAGTGCACTACCATTTTCCTGCAATAAAAAAACTTCTCAACTGTAAACCAAAAACTCCACACAGCCAGTTCATATTGTCACATCTATTTAAAAATTAAAATCTGGATGAAAAGAAAACAGCTATTTCTGAAGCTTTAATAATGTTTTCCAAAAAAATCAAAGAACTAGAGTGATTTTCCTGTCAAAATTTTGCTCCAACTTGTCATTCAAAAATCATCCCCCCTGAAGCCACTGTAGAAAACAGTTTGGGTGGTTCCTCAAAAAGTTAGGTATAGAATTACCATAGGATCCCACAATCCCACTGGTAGGTATATACTGGAAAGAGGTGAAAGAACAGATTCGAACAGGTATTTGCACACCTATGTTCTCAGCGGCATTATTTAAAATTGCCAAAAGACAGAAGCAACCCAAGTGTCCATCAGCAGATGAATGGATAAATAAAATGTGGCATATGCATATAATGAATACTATTCAACCATAAAAAGGAACGAAGTTCTGATACATGCGACAACATGGATGAACGTGGAAATCATCATTGTGAGTGAACTAAAAAGACTTAAAAGAAATACTATATGATTTCACTGATATGAAAGAATTAAAACAAGCAAATTCATAGAGTCAGAAACTTGAATACAGGTTACCTGGGGATGCAGTGGGGGTAGGAAATGGGGAGTGAATACTTAATAGATACAGAGTTTGGGGTAACAGAAAAAATTTGGTAATGGATGGTAGTGATGGTAGCACAACATTGTGAATGTAACTAACACCACTGAAACCCATATTTGATAGAAGTTAAAATGGGAAATTTTAGGTTGTTTATATATCCAGAATACAATTTTTTTAAAAAGTCAATACAACCAGTAAACCCCCTGTAAACTACAGACTACAGTTAATTCAAAATCAAGACAACTAAATGTATTATCTCACACTTACTCCCTCAAAATGAAGACAAAGGATCTGTGAGAATTGGAAGAAATAAAAAATCAGCGCCTAAAAAGTGAACCTAATCCAACTTTTATGTCATTCAACTATGAAGAAAGCAACTCAATGTGCCGGGCTTAGAGTTTCTAAAGTGTCTTCATAGATATTTATCTCTTTACTACTCAAAAAGAGACCTGTAATTTTGCTAGGACAGATATTAACCACATGTTCACATATGGAATACAAGACCAGGAAGGGATAAATGTTACGGATAAAAGTTGCAGAGCTAGTATCAGAATCCAAGTCTCCATTCCAAATCCACCCAAAAAGTAAATTTTTGGTTAAAATATTATGTAGTACAAATCACTACCCAAGACTCTACCATAAACGATTGCATGAAAAAATTTTTAATAAAAAGGGTTTTATGAGATTCACTGCGAGTGTAATTTCAAGTCAATCATTTTTTAAACACTCCTATGCATAAGAGACCCAAGTTAGGTTCTGCAGATTTACTCCTGAAAAGTCCAAGTACTATTACTTGGAAACCACCATGATCTTAAACTAAGAAATTAACATACTGAATCCTATAATTGAAATAAAGGAAACAACCCCAGAAGACTATTTTGCCACATGACTGATTCTCTAAAACACACGTTTATTAAAATGTAGATAACTGAGAAGCATGAATGCATACTTATATCATATTTTTAAAACTGACCAATGGTCAATTCATCTACTTAAAAAATTAATTTTTAGTTCAAAGCCCCTCTTAAATAACCACACATTATAATAATACCACCAATGGAATGTTTTTTTTTGTTTGTTTGTTTGTTTTTTTCCCAAGATCTATCCATTCTATTACATATCTCCCCTTCCCCCCCGCTGCGGGGATGCGCCGAGAGTGGTCACTGCGCAGGCGCGGCCCTCCCCGCCCGTGGGCGGTCTCTGCGTCTGTTCACGGCCGGCTTTCAGTTCGCGGGTGGCCGGCTGCGCTCCATCCGCGGGCGACCCGCCCTGCCCGTGGCGGCTCTTGCCATGTCCGTGGCAGCTTCCTGCCCTGCCCACGGCGGCTCCGGCCCACCCATGGCGGCCTGCCACTCTCAAGGCGGTCCGCCCGCTAGGAGAGGTCCCCGGGAACCGAACCCAGGGCCTCCCATGTGGCATGCCGGCGCCCTATCCACTGGGCTATCGAGCCGGCCCCAATGGAATGTTTGATGCTGGGTTAAGAGCTTTTGTCACATTTAATACAATAACCATATCATGACCATATTAATAGCATTTTCCAGGTAAAGTTAAAAACATGCCCACTACACCTCCCAGACTGCTTTCTATCCTTATTATAGGCAGAAAAAAAATCAGAAGAAACTTTCTGTTGACAAAATACACTTATATAATAGCACAAGTAGTCAAAACGGTACATTCTTACAAATATGTTACAAAGTCTTATATGTAGACAACTTTACAGTTTACAAAACACTTGAATCTTATCATCTCATTTGTTTCCCACAACAATCTTGCTATGGGATTATTATGTTTACTTTATGTGCAGTCTTCCAGACTCAGAGAGTTTAAGTGAAGTCACTCAACTTTTGATTCTTTGTTCTTTTTCCATTACACTATCTTGCCTCTATGATTAGAGAAACCTTGCCCCCACAATCACAGCATTATGCAAATGTAACATCCTAGATAAGCATCTTTCATCAGTTATATAGTTCACCAAGTTATTAGAGTTACTGGCCAGCAGGATATCCAGCTAGTCAATAACTGGTTATTTGGGTGCCAATCACAGAAATACAATTTATTTAAATAATTTTTATTAAGCTAGTAGGTTAATAAGGGAATCCCCTAGATTCTACTTGTCCTGGTCAGAAGACCAGCACCCAAAGTCAATCAGAAGTGTGTATCTCCTTGGGAAAACAGAAGATGCATTTAGCCCTTCATGATTTAAAGTTGTTTTTAGTAGATATCATCCGCTCACAAAACCAACTACCTATAAAACAGCCTTTTACCCAAAATGAGGTAGTAATGGTGTCTACTTAAATATATACATTTTTACAAAACACTATCCAACTTTAGTGATATATGTATTTTTACAAACACAGAAGTATGTTTACCAATAACTTGAAAGATCATTCGTAAAAGAGTTAGTTTGACTTGGACTTCTAAACACTATAAACTTCCCCAAGTCCAGAAACAGAATTGTTCTAATTCTTTCACTAATTAATATCTACCTTTTCCCTTCTTAAAAATTTTCTACTTCACTTAGTGACTTGCCCTATCTTTACTTGTTAACTGTCCTATCTTCTCTTTTCCTCATTAGTATGATTTCAGGCTTCCTTCACTCAACAAAGTTTTCCCCAATCATCTACAAGGATTGGCATTATTACCATCACATCATATCTCCAGGTTGGTGCTTTCTCCTGGCTATCCATTTTGAAGGCATTGGAGAAATCCCCAATTGTTCTTATATATGTATGTGTGGTGAGGAAGAGTAGAGGATAGAAAGAAACTTACTTGAGTAAAGTAATGTATTCATTACAGGATCAAGTTTCATTACTCTATATTTACATCTATCTTCCTAAAGTTAAATAATGTCCAAATTTTGTTATTATGTAAATAACACACCTAGACGTTAAAAACCCAAAATGGCTACAAAACCATACCATTACACTTTTTTAAAAAACAAAGAAAAAAAAAACTTTCTCTGTACCTATCCCTAGTGTGGAGGAGGAAGGAATCCTACTTACTTCTGTAAAGCTGCACTATAATTAAACACCATTACAACAACAAAAAAGTTTAACTTCTACTCTGATCCCTTACTTTTCTGGCTACTGATGCTGAGACCCGCCAAATGGCTTTGCTTACAATTGGTGTGTGTCAAACAGGTCTTCCAACTGGACATAAGCAACTGTTTTAAGTGCATCTTGCTACTAAGTCCTCAGATTTTAAAAGTATGTCTTGAACTCCAACATCATCAGGCTAGTTGTCAATCGATTTCCAGTTACTCAGCAACTGCCTGAGTTTAAAACTACCTATGGTAGACAGGTGGAAAAGCATTTTTTTTTTCCAGAAAAGATCTAACAATTCCAAAATGTTACTTTTACTTACGAATATTCAAAAACTTTATTCTAAAGTTACAATACAATCATAAACAAAAATCAAATTCCAAAGTGCATCGACATGCACTCAACTTGCACTCAACTCAAGGCCAGAATCTCATTTTCACTCATGGGTTTACTATCTATATAACTGATATTTCTTTCATGTAAAGCAACCTCTTCTTTCCCAAATAAATAATTTTGAAGAATTTCAAAAAGATTTGACTAAATAGATTTAAACATGTCTAAGATTCCTACCGACAAAGTCATTAAAATGTAATTGTGCTTAAGTGTTTTTTAAGGATCCTACATTATTAAAGGAGTAAGCATATCTCTTAGGAACACAAAGCATCTTCCTATGACTAAAATACTGGAGTGGCACCTGACTCAACTCAACTCAGCTCTTCAACTTTTCTTCTCCAGAAAGCAGAGAGAGACAAAGAGTTTCTATACAGGCTGTAAATGAGATGGGATTCTTTTTGGTTTACTCATTTACTACCTGTATGCTCTATTTTAAGCACAAATCCTAACAAGCTTATTTGGTTTTTAATGCAGTAATAGATGACTCAGAGCAAATTAGCAGGGAAAGGAACTGTTGTAGGCAGCCATTTGACAGGAATGGCTAACAAGCGAAGATTGAACTCCAAAAAGTGAAAAAATAAAAAACAAAAACCTACAAGTAGCAAACAGATAATAAATGGAGGGCCCTACTTAAAAACAGTCTCAAGAGTCTCATCTCTTCTCAGTGAACCACGGCACAAAGAGGATGTTCATAACCATGGAGTCACATTATACCTCTCCTAATATAAGGCAAGTATGTAAAACATTTTGGAACATCTAAAATTGGTTGCCTTAAATAAAAATAAAAAGCACACACATACCCTTCCCTAAGGTCCAAAAGAGCTAAGGGAAGCAAATAATTACTTTTGAATTCCAAACAGCAGCCACAGACACTAAGGCAAAAGCCTCTCTTCTCTGGCAGTATTTTTTTCTGCAATGTTCTGCTAATATGGTAAAACAGTTCTGTCAAGTGCTCTGGTTGGCAGACAATAATAAAACAAGCTTTATTTCCTTTTCTTTTTTCCTTTACAAAACTCTACAATTTGCCTCCACCTCTGACATACGTTGAACATGTTCAAGGGCTACCAATGATGAAGTATACTTCACATAAAGTTTTCCATTAACGTGAGTCCTCATCGTTAGTATTTTATCAAAAATGTTTTAAACTTCATTTTATAAAACATTTAACAGATTACGGAAACAGATCTGAAAACACAAGATCATATTTAGTGTATTTAGTAAAAACTTACCTATGCTGTGGCCATACTTAACTATCCGTCAGCTCTTACTATTTAAAAGCCTTTGAAAAACTTTGTGCCTTTAAGTACTATCAAAATTCTCAATCAGGATGTCAGGCGTTTAATTCACACCACAAAGATCAAACAGTGAAAGATCAAACACCTCCTAAAAATAGGGGTGTCATGACTGAGACGGACACACAACACTCTGCTACCAAGGCAAACGCGCCTTCGAGGGGGCAGGGACGCTCCTTGTAAACGTACAGTAGGAGCTCACACTCAGCAAAACCTTAAGGAGCGGAGGATCAGGTGACTTCATACCACAGGCACTTTCAGTGAGATCGGGCCTTACTAACGTATCAGAGATTAAACGACTCATACCCCCAGTTTGACAACTAAATCTGGACTTGCAAACCTAGCCACGCGCAACCCGCGTGAATAGATTCGAGGGCCAGGGTGCCCCGGGACGCGAGCCCCCGGACACAGCTCTGGCCTGCGGGCTACGGTTCCCTCCAGGAAGAGTGCAGGGCGAGCTTTCCGACCTGGCAGCGAGGTGTCTGCTCCCCCGACTCTCCGTAAACCCCTCGCGTCTCGCATCTCGCCCCGGCCACTCCTTCCTCCCGCTGCGCGCTGGGAACAGAGGGCAGCCAGTGCCCGCCGGGTGACCGACCGCCCCGCTGCGCCCGGACTGAGCGGCCCCGCAGCCGACCTCCGCGCGTCCCGGGCCTGCAGCCCCGGCTCAAGGCCGCCCCCTCAGGTCGGGGCGGACACCGGGGCCGACACGGCTGCAGCCACGCGGCGAGCGGGCAGGGGGCCGGGCTCGGCGCAGACCCGCGGGCCGCCGCTCCGCCCGACCGCTGCGGGGACCGCGGGCCGCCTCCTCAGGCTGCGCCGGGCGGGAGCACCGGGCGCGGCGGGGGCTAGGCCGGGCGGCCAGCCGCGGCGGCGGGAGGAGGCTGAGCGAGCCGAGGACGACGACCCCGCCGTCTGCGGCCGCTGTCCGCGAGCCCGAGCGGCCCGCGCCCTCTCCCCGCCCGGGCCCTGGCGCCTCGGCCCCATCGGCCCCTACCTAGGGAGGTCGTGGACGAGACGTGGTTAACCCGGGCGCTTGGGTCGCTGGACCGCCGCCGGCGCCGCAGCCCCTGCTGCGGCTCCTGCCTCAGCGCTGCCTCGTCCCCCTCCGCCATCTTGTACCGATTTAAAATTAACTCCCCACTGACGTCAAACGCCGCCGCCGCTTTATCAACCTCCCGGGAGCCGGCGGGCGGCGGGCGGGTCCTAGCGCCTCCCCAGCCCGCACCTATTTTCCGCCCCCCGCCCCGCCCCGCGGCGCGCTCTCTCCGCCTCGGCTCTGCCAGCTTGCCTGCCACTCGCTCTTCTTGGCCTTTCCCTACTGGATGGAATGGGGGGTGTCCCCGCCGTCGCCGTCTCACACCCCCAACTCCCAGGGGCGGGTCTCACACCTCCTTAGCACTGGTCTGGTCTGTGTAAACACAGAAGGGATCTCCAGAGAACTAAGTCCCTCCCCTTCCCAATTCAGTAACCCAGTTCTCTTCTGTAGACTCGTCGGCTGGTCCCCTGCACGTGAGATTGCTTTCACACCCCTTGCCTTCTCTCCTTTTTATCACCATCTCCTCGTCCACGGCCCTCCCTCTTGTCGCTTGTGCGCTGCTTTTCCTCTTGATCTTTTCTTTCCTCACCCAAGTCCCTAATGTTGCTTCCCCTCCGGAGACCATCCTATAATTTGTTTGCATTAGCCCTCTCCCCACCTAATTAAGAGACCTTCCCCCTCTCATATTAACTAGACCCTCCCTGCAGAGGCAAGCCAGAAAAAGCACTCTAACCAGGATGTGAATTGTAGCAGGTCCTTCCCTAAGTGTGCCGAGCCTCCTTGTGGGGATCCAGTGCCATCCTGTAGAAAGTCCAGGCCACCTTTTTAAAAGAAATGTCAGCCTGTGGAGGCGTCTGTAAAACGTGGATCCTGTTCTCTCAGATCTTTACCACATCACCCGCAATATTAGATAATCCTTTTCTCCGTTCTCTCGTTAAGACAGGTGTCTGTATGTTCACATGGCTGTCTTGCTCAAGTCTAAATTTCACAGCCTTTCATTCTGCCTGAGCTCTATAAAAGCGTTGATGTCATTGAAGTTTGGATGCAATCTCTGACATAGGTTTAAAGTCTCTGCTCTCTACTCCCTGCAGTTAGAAGCTATGGACCTGCCCACGGCACTGTTCAAGTAGCCTCTGAGATAAACCTCAAATCAGTATGTTTAAAAGGCCTTCCTCCATTTTCCCCAGGCAGCATTCCCTCTCCGATTTCTTTTCACAGTAAATTTCTGGTCCCAGGTTAAAAACTTCAGTGTTACACTGAACTTCTTCCCCTTCTCCCCTCCACATCCAGCGAGTCACCATCTGAAGTCAATTCCAACTTCTAAGTCTCTCTCCACCTCACCTCTCACCATCCCCTCAGCCTCCTCCTGGATCCAGGCCCTCATTATCTCTCCTACACATTGGAACAACCTCTCTGCTCTTCACCCTTCTGCGGGTTCTCCACACAGCCGCCAGCTTGTGTTTTCTTAGCTGCAGATCTGATCATGTGATTTCTCCCCTCAGGATGAAATCCAAACTCTTCAGAATAGTTGGCAAAGCCTTTCCTGATTGCAGTCCTGCCTACTTATCCAGCTTTATTTGTCACCACTTAGGCATTCATTCCTTCATCCTTTAACAAATGAGGCCTGACACTGTTGAGGGCACCGAAGAGGCAAGTGATGATGAACAAGACAGACAAAATGGGTTTCCTTGGTTTTTGTCCCTTTCCATACCCTCACCCCAACCACCCCTCCACCACCAGAGATCAGAGATCTGTCTTGTCCAAGGTGTATTTCCAGTGCCTAGACCAGTGTCTGGTACATAGCAGGACCTCAGTAAAAATCTGTAGAACGAATGGACGAATGAATGAGTTGCAATAATGTTTTTAAAGTTTCAGGTCCTCGCTTTTGGTAACTAAGGATATAACAGGATTCTTCTGGAATCAAATCATATAATGTATTGAGAGCATTTTCTTGACTGTTAAATAGCTAACATTTATGGAGTATTTACTGTTCCAGGAACTGTTCAAAGTACTTTACATATATTGACTCATTTAAATCTCACACCAAGACTAAGACATAGGTGCTATTACTATTCTCATCTTTCAGATGGAGAAACTGAGGCACTAAGAGGTAAAGTGACTTGCCTAAGTGGCAGGGCTGGCATTTGAACCCAGACAATCTGGCTCCAGAGTGCTCACAGCAACTGTGAGTGTTCAGCTTAGAGATTGTGAATTCCTGGAGGGCAGAATCCATAGCCGATCTACAACAGGTTACGTGAATTGTATTAAAAGCTACTTCTGCCTAATAAACAACTTTTAAGGCTTTGAAATCTTACAGAAAAAAAAAACTATCACAGGCACTCACAGACAATTCACAAAAATAGTTATAAAATGGCTCTTTAAGCATATGAAAAAAATGTTCACTTTCACCCATAATAAGAGAAATGCAAATTAAAACAACACAGAGACACCATCAGGTTGGCAAAAATTCAAGTTTACATTTACATTCCGTCTGCGAGTATGTGGGGGAAGACAGGCACTCTCCTACTTTGCTCGTGAAATGCAAAATAGCATAACCCCTAAGGAAAGGAATTTGGCAATTTCCAACAAATCTCATTTGCATTTACTATGCTACCTACCAATCCCACTTCTGGGCATTTGCCCTGAAGATACAACTTTAACAATACAAAAAAAAAAAAAAACATATGCACACGATTATTCATTGCAGTATTATTTTCAGTTGCAAAATATTGGAAACTATTTAAATATCCAAGCATAAATGATTGGTTAAATAAACCGTGAAAGTTCTCATGATGGAACACTTTGCAGCTATAAAAAAAATTGAGAGAGATCTCTATTAACTGATAAGTAGTGATTTTTGAGGACATATTCTCGAGTGAAAAAAGAAAAATGCAAAAGAGCATATGTTGTATTAAGAAATTAAGGAAGTTCTCAAAAATATGATGGGGCATGTCACAAAGACACAGAAGTCAGCTTTCAGTGGTTCCCATTGGCCAGATTTGGGACAATTTGAGCACCAAAATAATTAGAGCAATAATGAGTTATGGATCATCAGAAAAATAGGAATCTGGGAGCCCATGGTGATAACAAATAGATAAATCAATATATAAATAGGAGTAAAGGGAGGACCCTTGTTTACAGCGGAATGCTGAGTCCACTGATTAATGTGGAGGCAGTGCTGGAGTTGAAAAGGTATCAAGGTGCAACCATCATAGTAAAGACAGGTTCAGACAATAATCATTAACAGACAGTAAATCGGAAGGGGTGGAGAGAAATGAAGAGCAGAATATTTGCATGTCCTAAAGTTTCTTCCCATGTTTGCTGATTAATTGCAAGGGAAAAAAATAGAAACTGTAAATGTAGGAAGTAGAATTGCTCCCCAATGAGGAGGCAGGTGGACATCTTATGCCTGCAGATGAGATGCCCTGAGAGAGACACAGCATCACTTATGTAGTGTTCCGGTCAGGAATGCATTCCCTGAATCAAATCATGGGGAAATCTCAGTCAACCTAATACGAGAAACAGTCTTATTCTTTTTTTTTTTTTTTTAAAGGAGTGTATTCTTCAAAACATCAATGTCATAAAAGACAAAGAAAAGCTGTGGAAATCGTTCTAGATTAAAGAAGATGACAGGATATAACAAATAACTGCAATACCCAATCCTAGATTGCATCCTGTACTGGAGACAGAAAACACTGTAAAGAACACTATTGAGGGGCTGGCTGTATAGCCCAGTGGATAGGGCGCCAGTACACCACATGGGAGGCCCCGGGTTCGGTTCCTGGGGACCTCTTCGAGCAGGCAGACCGCCTGAGAGGGCAAAGCCGCCACGGGCAGGGCAAAGCCGCCATGGGCAGGGCAAAAGCCGCCATGGGCAGGGCAAAAGCTGCCATGGGCATTGCGAGCCGCCTGCGAATGGAGCAAAGCCACCCGCGAATGGAGCAAAGCCACCCGCAAACGGAGCAAAAAAGCCACCTGGGAACTGAAGCTGACCCACCCACAAGCGGGGCAAGCCGCCTGCGCAGTGAGCTAACTCGGCGCATCGCTGCAGCAGGGGGAGACAAAGCAGACATAGAAGAACACACACACACACACAAAAATGAACACACAGCAAGAGCAAGCAGAAAAGGGGAGGGATATGTAACAACAACAACAAAAAAAAGAACACAGCAAGAACAAGCAGAAAGGGGGGGATATATAATAAATTTTTTTAAAAATTTTTTTAATTAAAAAAAAAAAAAGGAACACTATTGAACTTGCCACACAACCCTGCAATACCACTACTGGGTGTATACCCAGAAGAACTGAGAGCAGTGACACAAACAGACATCTGCTCACTGATGTTCATAGCGGGATTATTCACTATTGCCAAAAGTTGGAAACAACCCAGGTGTCCATCAACCAAAGAATGGATAGTATTCACACAATGGAATATTATGCAGTTATAAGAAGAAATGAAGTCATAAAGCATATGACAACATGGATGAACTTGGTGGGCATTATGTTGAGTGAAGCAAGCCAGACACAAAAGGACAAATACTGTATGATTGTGTTACTCTGAACCAAATATATTGTGTAACATATTGTATGATTCAGAAAAAAAAATTATATGTATCCAGAACATTTAAATCAAAAATGTATGTTTTTATACAACTGTGTTTCTTTTTATTTTTAAATTATTGTTTATATTTTCAATTATTAAATGTACAAAATAAAGTTAAAAAAAAGGAGAAGAACACTATTGGGGCAGTGGATGTGTCTCAAACAATTGAACACCTGCTTCCCACATGGGAGGTCCCAGGTTTGGTTCCTTGTACCTCCTTAATTAAAAAAAAAAAAAAATCAACAAGCAAAACAAACAAAAAAAACAACTCAGGGGAGCCAATGTGGCTTACTGGCTGAGTGCCGGCTTCCCACATACAATGCCCCGGGTTCATTCCACGGCCCTGTACCTCAAAAACAAACAAACAAACAAAAAACACTATTGTGTCCACTACCAAATTGGAATATGGATGGTAGATTAGATAAAAGTATCACGTCAACGTTAACTTTTCCGAAGTGATAACTGTACTATGTTTACTAGAATATTCTTCTTTTACAAAATATTTACTGGAGTATCTGGGGGTAAAGGCTATGATACTAATTACTCTCAAATAGTTCAGAAAAATGTGTTATGTAGGGAGAGAGAGAAAGAAGGGAAAGAAAGAAAGCAAAGGATAAAGCAAATGGGTCAAAATAGTAATAATATTTGAATCTGGATAAAGCATATACAGATGTTCTATGTATTATTTTTATTCTTGAAACTTCTATAAATTTGAAGTTATTTGCAAAAAAAGGTTTTTATTTTAACTTAAAAAAATTTCTCTTAAAAGGCAAAACATCTCTGATTGGATCAAAGATCAATCAAAACTTACACTCCAAGTATTATTACAAATGGCTATCATTAATATTTTAGCAATAGATGAAAATGTTAATAATGTCAAACAGGGAAAAAGAAGTCAATTATAACCATGTAAAAACATGTGCTGACATGAAAAAATTGGGAGGAAATTGTTAAAGGAAGGTGGTAGGATGATGTGGAGTGGGAGGATATTTATTCTCTATTTTCCAAATTTTCTGCCATGTTGCCATATTGTTTATATACTTTTTAAAAATTACTTTGCAAGTGGTTCATTTAGACTTTTAACAAATTTCTGTGATAAAAAGAGGCCTAGATTTCAGGAGGAAAGATTTCAGATACCCATTGGAAATGACTTTCTGCCTGGAAAATCTTAGGAGACATTGGCACAGTTAGCAATACTTGTTAGAATAATTCTCTGGAAAATTTTTCAACAGGGCAACCAATGACCTAGAGTCTCTCAAAGTCCATTTCTCAGATATAGTTTGTACCTTGTACGTAGAATACAGCTAAATTACCTTGGGATAATCTCAGCCTATTCTCTGTCTATCAAAGAAAAGGAAGACTCTCAGTGTATGATCTAACTGTAGAGTCCAAATTTTCCAGATGATTCTGATTTCAAACATATGCTACCATTCCAAACTCTCCTCTCAGGAGCTCTAGAAATTATTCAATTTCCCTTAAAACAAAGGAAAACTTTAACTGGTTTACAGAAAAGCCACAGACTCCATCCAAATATATTTAAACAGAATAAGAAGTTCATTGCAGTTCTGTCACATAAACCCCAAAGAGCAACCGTATCCCTGTTTTTGACAATTTCTTGAGGTAACTGAGGTTCTAGCTCCAGGACCCAAGCCACAACCTCAGTCCAAAGAACAATTGCCCTCCTCCCTCTTTCGTAGTAATGGCAGACTGTCAGACTGTATATCAACTTGTTAAAAAAAACATCCCCCTTATCTCTGCGTGACATGGAACTTGGAGAGCTCACTTTGTCAGGACATCTTGTGTTTTATTATTGCCCTGAAGAACACCATATAAAGGGGGGAAAAGCTCTTAAAGAATTATTGCACAAAGATATAGACACTGCTATTTACTTACTGCAAAAACATGCAGAGGCACTTAAAGATAAGAAATCGTTTACAAACAGGACAGCATTAAAGTTAATATAGTCAACAGCAACAAAAAAGCTACCTAAATTATTACTAACCCGTAACGGTCATCTAAGTCATTTCCACCTCTACTGTTTAGTGTAGGTATTCTTTTGGAAGAGTCAGACAGTTTACATGTAAAGAGACACCTTGTGGCTTCCCTCACTCTGCTTTCAATTTTAAGGAATCCAAATCTATCAATCTGTTTTACTACTCCATATGATTTGCTTTTCTTTCCTTTTCCCTTTCCCTATTTGGTGTTCTGCCCAGCTTGGCTCCCAGACACACTCCTTCCACCTGAATCAAGATGAGTCAAATCCCTATAAAAAAAAAAAAAAAAAGTTGGCTGCTGAGAAATAAAGCAATGGTCTGTAAAGAAAGCCTTCCACTGCCATATCTCAGGGAGACATTTCTTTCTTACAAGTCTTCTATGGGGAAAGGATACCTCAGGGTACCAAAAGTATAAGAACTGACTGAAACCGGCCCTAAGATAGGTTTAGCCTTCATGGAAATGGTAGAAGGTAAAAGGAAGGGCTATCCTGTAAGAGGGAGAGATTTTGATGCCCATTGGTGGAAGCACTTCCTTGATTTGGGGGAAATCAGATGTATGGAGTGGGGTTAGGGTTGGGAATAGGTGAACAAATGTAAAGCCGTGATCACAATAGAAAAGATGTTGGATATTGCTATGGCCAAAATGAGATAAATTGCTCTCTCTCAGAGTGAAAAAGGCTGCCCATGTTGGAGGCAGACTGCATCTCTGCAGACCTTGTTATCTTTTCAGTGATGGTTTTTTTTCCAGAATTACAGTTTAAGCTACATCATGCTTGCAAACTGGTGTCCTTCTTGTAAAGATTGCACCTTCTTGTGCAAGAATGACTGAGAAGATGAATGAGACTCTGGGCTTCTGGCCACAGACAGAGTTGCTTATGAGCCAGGTGACAGAAAGCAAAAAATGGCTGGGGGATGGGTCTTGGACACCAGGTAGTGTTGGGAGCACTGAGAAACAGTCCCTTGACCCAATCACTGGCTTTCTCATGACGGAGTCTCAGGTTCCTTTCATTGATCCCAAGGGTGGTGGCCACTGATTAACCCCATAAACAGCACACTGGTTTTCCACATGGGAGACTTCCTTCAGAATTAAATATTTTCAGGGGAGGGAGCCAGAGAGGAAATTTTTTGAGGAAAGGGAGGGAAATAAGAGTTCCCTCTGCAGTAGGAGTGGACAAAAATAGGAACGTTGTGTTACTGATTGGCAGGGAGACTTCATTTATATCCAAAGCTGGTGAGCCAGGGTCATTGAGTTATATCCCCTAAGGGAGATCAGGTCAAAACATCAGAGAGCGGCTATGGCTCAAGCCCTTGAGCTCCTGCCTCCCAGATGGGAGGTCCCAGGTTCAGTTCCCGGTGTCTCCTAAAAAACAAAACCAAAAATGAACAACAAGCAAAACAAATGAAAAAACCAACTCGGGGAAGCCAATGTGGCTCAGTAGTTGAGAGCTACCTTCCCACATACAAGGTCCCAGGTTCAATCCCTAGCCCCGGTACCTCAAACACTCAAACGAACAAACAAATAAAAGCCATCAAGAGTTGAGACCAGGGGCCGGCTCGATAGCCCAGTGGATGGGGCACTGGCATGCCACATGGGAGGCCCCAGGTTCGGTTCCCGGGGACCTCTCCTAGCGGGCAGACCGCCTTGAGAATGGCAAGCCGCCATGGGCGGGCCGGAGCCGCCGTGGGCAGGGCAAAAAGCTGCCACGGACAGGGCAAAAGCCGCCACGGGCAGGGCAGGTCGCCTGCGAATGGAGGGCAGCCAGCCACCCCCGAACTGAAGCAAGAGCCGGCCGTGAATAGAAGCAGAAGCCGCCCACAAGCGGGGAAAGCCGCGCCTGTGCAGTGACCAAGTCTCGGCGCGTCGCCGCAACGGGGGGGAAGGGGAGATATGTAATAAAATAAATAAATCTTTAAAAAAAAAAAAAGAGTTGAGACCAATACTTGTGTAGGAGCCTGGACAGGAGCGCATGCCTCTCCAGCACATCGTGTTGGTCTTCTACTGAACGGTGTGGACCTCTTGAAAAGGGCAGTTGCTCCAGATGGAACGCTGTGGGCATTTCCACATAGGCTGCTGCTTAACATTATGTGTCCATTTTTCTCCAGAGTGAGGGTCACTGTCCCTCAGGAAGGAAAGAGGTAGATACTGACCCTTCCAACCCGTATTCATCCTCGGGGACAATGACGTAAACTGGCATACTTGTGCATCAGAGTGGCTTAAAAGGAGACCAGCTCTGGAGTTTAGACCCCAGCTCTGCCATTTGGTTTTTATGACTTGAGAATGCTAATTTACTCCCCTGACCCTCAGTTCACTCTGCTGTGAAGTAGAGGTCTCTTCCAAGCACGATTTGCCATGATGATTACAGGTAATGTAGATAAAGTATTTAGCCAATGACTGGCACATGGCAGTGAAGGAGACCCATCATTACTGCTGCTCCAACGAGGCAGCTCTCGCGAGTCTAAAAAGGGATGAAAGAGCAGAAACACAGTAAAACCTACTCATAATGTCATTTAATCTACAAAATACCTCTACGAGGCAAAGGATATTAGCATCTTGCTCATCATCACCCTTTTATGAAGGAAGAAAATGGGGCTCCTTGTAAAATAATGTAAATTATGTTAAAAGGTTATATCATTTGTTCAAAGTCACAGGACTTGGTAAATCAAGGAGCTGAGATTTGAACCCAGGTCTGTCAGTGTTGTCTCCTGACAACACACTGGCTTTGAGGCTAGACCCTGAAAACTCTGTACTAAGAAGAATCATTTTAGAGACCACTAAGTAAGAAGAAGCTTAACTTCAGGATGTCCAGGGGTGGAGCTCCACACCACTCCCAATCCCAGGGGACAGCCGGCAGCAGCATGACCATCACTCACTGAGCTGCACGGGGAGCAGCTGCTCGAATGACTGACTTGTGTCGAGTTCCAAGGTACCTTGCAGCCACTAAGGTAGTTCAGTAGTAGGAGCAACAAAAATCCAAATCCATAAACTAGACTTGCTTGTATACAGTAGGAAAAGTAGATGGAGACTGGGTTGTTGTTTTTTTTAATTAAAATTATCATTAAAAAGAATGCTGGCAAAAACTCCCTAGGAACTATACAATACTCTATAATAGTTTTTCAAAAATAATAACCAGGGAGTGAAAATGTAGGCACCATGATACGGAAAATGTGCTCGTAGCTTAAAGCAAACGTTGCCGTGCGCTTTAGCCTCCCCGGAAAACAGGGTAAGTGATGTCCACCTCAAGCTAGACAACCCCCAATGTCCTCCCCACAACCTCCCCACCCTCAGGAAGCACTTGGGAGTCAGTGGGAAAACCATCCTTCATAGAAAGAGCTGCCCACCTTGGCCCCTTTTAAGATTAGGACGGTATCTACCTTGACCTTATTACAATCAACATGTTTTCTTTGTAACTGGAGAACAGCCAAGTGGTTTCTTCCCATCTCACACGTAAGCTGAATTGCAAACTCCTAAAAACTGGCTGGCTGGTGGCTAGGCAGAAACACTCCACCTTGACAATGCTCTTAGAACCAGCTGTCCTTGTAACTTCTTAATCCTTGGATTCACTGCCCCTAGAACAGTTCCATCTGAATTATAGTGTGACATTTAGTCCTTCACAGATCTTTCATAGAAATCTGCACCTCACTTCAAACATTTCCTTCCCCCCAGCTCCAGCCATCCCCCACACCAACATCCAGGGGGTGTGTCAAGTATAAATGCTCAGAACATGAGCTCCTTCTTTCAGTTCCCCTAACATTTCTGTGCTCAGGCTGAGTTATCGGCACCTAGTGCCACTGCCACCTGATCTGTCCGGCAAATATTTATCCATAAAGCTTTTCCTGATCACCCTCCAGGAAAGTGAGGTATTCAAGGCACAATAAGTGATCATTGAGTCAAGATATTATGTTTGGAGGTAAAGAGCTATGCAAAGCAATAGATAACCAGAACATACTCACATGGTGTAATACTAATTCATAAACTTATACATGTAGCGAAATTATAAACAAATGTGTGACAGTTATAAATACTGAATTCGGGACTGTGGTAATCAGTCTTTGGTAAAGTCACCTGCTTGCTTCTGCTGTTTAGAAGGTTGTTCTTAATTTTTTTTGTTTCATTTTGTTTGACAGTAATAGGAAGGAGAGATGGCATTCACCCAAGTACCCAGTGATGGCCCTTGCAAGTTACACTATGGGCCACGCAGCTCCTATCAGGAATTTGTGGAACTTCTTGAGAAAACAAATTACGAATCAAAACTAGATATGAATGTGAACATTTGTTTAGATTGAGAAAAATCACAGCAAATTGCAAATATTATAAAGCTAGCACATACCACAAACATCACAAACATACAGAAAAATAACAATATTTTTTACTGATTAACTACATTGCATGGCATACCTCCTTGATAGCTTTTTTTTTTTCAAACTTGTTGGCTTTTTACTCTTCTAGTGGGTTTTCATATTATATCGGTTTTGTGATATCATTTTCTGAAGAGAATAGAAAGACAATTTAGTTTTTTCTCTAGCATAGTTAATTAATAAAAGTTTTATTTATTGATAATTTAGAAAAATCTCTTTCAGGCTCATAACATTTTATTAGGGAGGTCATATGAATTTTTAGGATGATTGCCAAATTTGGGAAAACCTCTCTCAGTCTCTTTTATGTAGCAGCTTCAGGTTTAAGTCATACCAAGTTCTTTTCAGTGAATCTCAAATACTCTTTGGACTGAAAATGCACGGGACATTTATAATTATATATGCTGCCTTATGCAGTATATTCCTGACAGGAGAGAAATACCATTGATGAGATCCAAATCCTTTGTTTACAGTTTTACCCATCTAGTGAGTGGAAGAGTTTTTCATAAACAAGCTCCTGGCTCCATACATTTCAAACATTGATTTTCCTGTGCTATCCACATTCTGCTGCTCCTGTGCTCTGTTAAGACACTTTTTTTTTTTAAGATTTATTTATTTTATTATATATCTCCCCTCCCCCCCGTTGCGGCGATGCGCCGAGAGTGGTCACTGCGCAGGCGCGGCTTTCCCCGCTTGTGGGCGGCTTCTGCTTCCATTCACGGCCGGCTTTCAGTTCATGGGTGGCTGGCTGCGCTCCATTCG